>CAKAOI010051541.1:30073-116713 GCA_916701655.1 Sebastiscus albofasciatus
TATATATACAGTATATATATATATATACATATATATATATATATATATATATATGTATATATATATATATAGATAGATAGATAGATAGATAGATAGATATATGGTTGTAATACATACACACCGTGCACAATCCCAGCAGTGATAATTCAATTCAATTCAATTTATTTTTATATAACGTCAAATCATAACAGAAGTTAACTCAAGACGCTTTTTATATAGAGCAGGTCTAGACCGTACTCCAGAGTTTAGAGACCCAACAAGAGATCCCACCAAGAACATTGCATTGTGGTGCGCTGTGGCCAGGAAGAACTCCCCATTTAGCGGGCTAGAAACCTGGAGCAGAACCGAGCTCTGGGTGGGCGGCATCTGCCGCTACCGGTTGGGTTTTGAGAGAGAGAGAGAGAGAGAGGGAAGGGGTGGGAGAGGGAGAGGGAGAGAGAGAGAGAGAGATGTACAGCAACCACAATAATAGCACAGCAGCTGTAAGAACTAATACAAATAGGACTAATAACAAAAATCAATAGCAATGGATGTAAAAGAGTGATAATACAACTATCGGAATTAATAGCTGTAATAATAATAGAAATATAACTAAAAACTATTAATAATACTACTAATTATTACCACAGCCGCCCCACAGGTTGTCCACCAATCGGAAGATCAATGGTTCGATCCCCAGCTGCTCCGGGTCACATGTCGAAGTGTCCTTGAGCAAGACACTTAACCCCAAATTGCTCCCGAAGGCTGAGCCATCAGTGTGTGAATGAGTATTTAGATTAGATCCTGATGGGCAAAGTTGGCACTTAGCAGCCTCTGCCATCAGTGTTTGAATGTGTGTGTGAATGGGTGAATGCTGAAATGTAGTGTAAAGAGCTTTGAGTGGTCAGAAGACTAGAAAAGCGCTATATAAATGCAAGTCCATTTACCATATACTTCTACTAATAAAAAGGCTGATTATAATGATGGTAGTAGTGGGTGTCAAGCAGGCAGCAGACGCGGCAGCAGATGCAACCCCGATCCAGGTGTAACCCCGGTCCATGGATACCTGCGAGACGAGAAAGCACAAAGACTCAGGGGAAGAAATCAAGTTAGTAACATGCATGAATGGGACATGAATATATACAGAAGGAGAAAGGAGAGACACACTCAAAAAGCAAATAGAATTGACAAAGGTGAAATCAAATATCAAAGAAAAAAGTCCATTCATGCACACACTGAGGAAATATATATATATATAAATTATATGGGGCTGGATGTGTGATGTGGGACGGAGACAAGTCTGCATACAGACCAGAGGTTGACCAGCTGGCCCTCTGGCCCATCACTGTGTGGCTTGGATCAGCCACCAAACAGGACAGGAACAATGAGGACTGCAGAGTAAATCATTGGTGCCCTCCATCCAGGACTTCTACACCTCCAGAGTCAGGCAACAGGCAGAAAACATCACTGCCGACCCTCCTCCACACCCTGGACACAACCTGTTCCAGCTTCTCCCCTCTGGGAGGCGCTACAGAACTCTGTACGCTGAAACAACCAGACACAAGAACAGCTTTTCCTCACAGGCCGTCACTCTGATGAACACTTCATCAGTCACACACTGTCAATAACACTCTAACACCAAAACATCCACTGCTGCTGTTATAGATTATAATTTACAGTTTTTAATGCACTTTTTTGCACCTTTACTTTTTTTCTTTGTTTAATATGTACATCTCATCTGTCACTGTCAAAATGAATCCTATCTCAGTGTACATACAACTGAACGAGACTTTTTGTCTTTTTGTCCCCCCACAGTTCTGGTAATACAGTGGTAACGTCTGCCAGGTTTTTTTGATAATAGAACGTTGGCGATAATGTCGGACTTTTATCCAATCATATTAACCATTAGGTAGCTTAATTCAAAATCAAAGTGATCCTCTTAGAGGGTCCGAGGTCCACCCACCACAAAATCCCAGGGAAACATCGTATTACGTCATCCAAAACTGGATGATCCCACCACTTCCGAACTCATTCCGGCGCCGCTGCATGACAGTTTCTTTCGCACATTGACGGAGGTGTGCTGGAGACCATCAGACCTTCAGGACCTCAAAGATAAACTGATGTTTCAGGCTGCGGTGGTGATACACGGCGACATTGGACTAGAGGTTTTCTCAACGCGTTTGTACTGATTACAATTCTATAGTATATTTATATTATATATAAATGTATTTATATACACAAAAAATACAAAATGAATTAACATGAAACAAACACAACAGGAGGGTTAAAACCAACATGAGTTGGAATGTTGTTTATAGCTTATTCAATTTTTATTTATTCATTTCTCATACTTCTTTTACGTTGGAGCAAATTAAACAGAGAATGAATGGAGAGTACAGAAATGAGAATAACTTAAAAACTAAAATCAAAATTCTAAATCTGTATAAAATCTTGAAAAGTGGTAACATTTTCTATTGTAGTGGAGCTTGGAGTGTCTAGTTTAAACATTGTAAGAGGGGATACATTCTGAAATTTTGAGCTTCACAGGGTTTAATGGAGTTAAAATATTATTTTTCATATGTCTCCAAAAGTCTAGACACCCCCACCCACCCAACACCATCTCCAGAGTGGTCTGCACTTTGTCACCTATAGGGATCAGTCAATATATCGATTAATTTCAGCACATTTTGCTGTATAAAATATGTTTGTTACAGCCATTGTCATTCAACTTTTGAAAATACATGGTCCTGTTTCTGACTAATAACTAGTGCAGTAGAAGTATAAAGCAGTACACTGAGAAATTCTCAGTACCTCAAAGTAGAAAGAGGTACCTCAAAATCGTAGCCCACTCAAATCACAGTACTAGAGAGCATGTATTTAGTTACATTCCACCACTGCTCTCTCCTTGCATCTCCCAGTGTACTCAGTGAAAGGGTCGTGAGGGAAAGATACAAGTGACGGAAACGTGGTGCAATAAAGGGAATTATGGGAATGTCACTAAAAGGTCCCTATTTGTAAAAAGTGAGATTTTCATGTCTTTTATATTATAAAGCAGGTTTAAGTGCTATATAAATACTGTTAAACTATCAAAACGCTCAGTATACGCAGAAATACACACAGCCCGTATACAGAAATTGTGCGTTTGAAACAAGCCATCAGGATTTCTATCCATTTGTGATGTCACAAATATACAATATATAGACCATTACACGGTTTTAAACATAAACATTCTAAATGTGTCCCAATTTATTTTCTGTTGCAGTGTACTGTTTGTAAATAACATCAGCTGACAGGAAGTAAACATGGACCCAAGCCGTTGCCTGGCAATGCAATTTCGTTGCAATTCCATTGAAATGCACTAAAACGGAGCGTTTCAGACAGAGAGTGAATACAGGTATATTCAGGTAGACAGTACGAGGAAAATAAAGTTTTTTTTAACATTACAGCATGTTAACATGTTCTAGTATAAACACAAAATACAAGTATGAACCTGAAAATGAGCACGATATTGGGCCTTTAATATCACTTTAAAAGAGGCTCATCAGCGTGAACGCTCCATTGATGACAGAGGAATGTAAGTTTGATGACAGATGCAGTGTTATTGTCTATTCATAAACCTGGTAATGGATATTCTAAACATATCGGTGCTAGACATAGGCACCGTGGATTATAAGAAAGGTTATGTCCTCTGTTTTGGGTAACACGGACGCACACTGTCACCCATCCCACACGCACACATTGCACAAACTAAAGTTACCATTCCTTTCTTAAACCTCAGAGAGACGCAGAAGCAGCCAGCGGCATATTTCCATGAATCATCCTCTAAATCCTGTGGCTGACACTGTATCATCTGTTTCAGTCTGTGAATCCGCTGGAACCTGTACCTGTCATCCTAGAGAAATATGAAACATGTGTTAAGATGTCTCAGCAGAGTTTTATCTAAACTGAGACGCTTATTCAAAGACTTATTCCAGCAGCAGACCAGCAGGTATGCATGTGTCAGAGTGCACTAAAGCAACCTGTTGCCACTATTTCCCTTCTGAAGTTGTTCCTTGGTGCTGCATGATGATACTGTGAAAGACGTCAGAGTGGCCAGACGTGCAGTGGGTGGACTGATCTGGTGGACTGGACAAAGAGATCATCCCACAAGGTTGTTTGTGAGGCCTTTTGCATTCCATATGTTGGAAACAAGGCAACTCCCCCAACTGGAAGTGAGCTCTCTGAACAACTCTGTCTCTTAGAAATGATCTTTATATTCACTAATTTGCAACAGCAAATGGCAACCGGATTACGTTTTGTATCAACTTAATGAGGAAATGTGGTTAATTAACGTATCTGACAAGTCAGAAACCGTTGACAGTGAACAAATCAGTAGAATGTTCACTGACAACTTCATTTGTTTTGCACCAAAATATCAGCTGGTTGTGACTACGGCATTATTACCTCCGCCAAGGCCGAAGGCCTAGGAAGGAGGTATTGTTTTCACCGCGTTGGTTTGTTGGTTTGTTGGTTTGTTGGTTTGTTGGTTTGTTGGTTTGTTTGTCCGTTACCAGGATTACTCCAAAAGTCCGCAATGGATTTGAATGAAATTGTTTAGAGGGGTGGAGTGTAGCACAGTGAACAATCCATTAGATTTTAGTCGCAATCCGGATCATGATCCGGATTCAGGAATATTTTTAAGAATTACGATCAGCCTGAGCATTAAAACCACAGGGTATAACACACGCGCAGTGTAACTGATGATGTATTGATGACGCATGACCCCGCCTTCTTCCTTCAGAGAGAGAGCGGTGGGGAAGTGGGTGGGGCGACTGTAGATTTGGCGTATTTTCACATTAAACTCTGTGAAATTACAGTTGAGTTCGACCAAAGCACACTTGGTGATTGTTGGAAAGAGTAACAATGACAGTTTAGGTGAGTTTTATTTTGTTTCTGTCCAGTTTGAATGAAGTGTTTTACGATGCTCCGCTACGTACAGTTGATCTCAACATAAACAAAAATACACGTAGATGATGGCGCAAGCTGAACGGAGAGAGGGGGGGCGGAGGTCTGCGCTCTCCGAGTGCCATTCTAGTTAAACTGTGTTATGGTTCTGTTCAGACTCTCGGTTAATGTTAGACAAAGATCATGACCTGGTATAATACAGAAAAAAGTCTGCAGTGACTTGAAGCACAAGACACAATGTGATCATCAACATTTAACCAGAATTATGATCTTTCCCTATCTTTAACCAAAGTGCTTTTGTTGTTTAAACCACAGATGGGGACTCGGGATGTGAACCCTGCTCTCTTGAATCAAAGTCCTGACATCTGTACACCATCCATCTGTGGTACATACATGTAGCGCTTCATTCACTCGAAAAGTAATACTGCTTATACACCTAATTTCTAGGTGACAGGGTTGAGCTGAAGGAAGTGGCAGCAGGATTTTGAGTTGTCACCTGCTCCTCAAGCTTTCAGGCAGCAGTTTGTTTGGCAGCAATCGGTGGCTCACATATGAGGTTTACTGTACTTGATGCAGTGCAGATGAGGCACTATTTCAAGCTGTCTTCAGCATTCCCGCGCAGGGCCACACGGGAACCCAGAGAGTGGTAGAGAACCAGCTGTCTTCAGGGAAAAAAACTACCCCCTCAGGATCTGTGTTATCTGAGCAGTCAAATTTGGTCCATCTCCCTGCTGTGTTCGAAATTGGCAGTTAGCTATCATTGACCATTTCTCTTCTCCTCCATTCGACACCCACTGTAGGTCACGCAGGGCCACAAGGGGCATGCACTCACCCGGCATTCAAAGGATAAATCTCAGAGGTCTACTATTTCTTTCCTGGATGACCTCTCAAGTCTGGTGAGCAGGGTTGCAGTGGACGGTAAATGCATGTAAACATAATTTCAATTCAATTTGATACTGTCAGAAAGAAGGCATTTGCTTTGTAGGCTAATTCATAACTTACGTTTAGCAAGTGAGCTGAATTCCTGCAGGCCGATTTGGTTCATAGCCATCTGTCACAAACTGGCTCAGAGAAAGTAGCAAATAGGCACACACAAGATATATACTCAAACCAAATGTAATGGATTACATTACACACCACAAAATCAGAGATGTTAGCCATGCAAGCACGGATATGTGCTATTAAGGTGTCAACAGTGCAAAAGAAAATGTTGCAGGGTGGATGTCGGCTGAGGAGAGCTGAGCTTTGTAGCGTGGAAGGCCCAGGTGAACTAGATCAACTGATGACACTCCGCTGACAGACGATTATCTCTGGAGGTCAACAGCAGCCTCTGGACAGTGGGCATAATACGGTTATACATATAAACAGGGGAGACTGGGTTGTCGAGCATTGCCTTGCATCGTAAAGGCCCAGTTTCACCAGTATTTAAAAGCATGAAATATTCCAACAAAATAAATTAATTTTAATTAATTTAATGCAATTGCCACAATCGGTACACTCACACATCGAGGCAAAGCAAATCTGGGTACATTTTTCATGTCATGTTAGTGAACTTTTACATGCCGCTATAGCGTCCTAACTGACGGTTAGCTAAGTGCTTGCTTGGAGGGCTATATTGTGACTGACTAGTGCTAGCAGACATTTTGACTTGTCATAGCAGGAAAAGCACAGATGAAACGTTAACGATGGCTCAGTTCCATCTAACATCTCTGTAAGCCATGCCAGTATGAGCCAGTATGCACAATACCAGGACTCTGGAACTGGTTGCCCTAAATGGAATGCAGACAATTTTGGGGTGTTTTTTTTACACCTGTAGTTCGTTTGCTCTGGTCTGAATCAGGGTCCAAATTGTTACCATGCTGCATATTGCCTCGAGTTTGGTTTGTGTTCACATGGCAGCATTTACAAGCGGACCAAAATTTTGGTGTGCAAAGAAACTGCTCTCTAATTGGTCAGAATTTCCATGCTGGAAAACTCCCTGAAGTAAACAAAGAAGAGCAGACTTCCACGCAGTGGAGGGACAACTACGCGGCTTGATCTTGGCCCTGGTCATCTATTTTTTTACTTGTAGCAATTTTTCACTCAAGGCAAATGGTACAGTTTGAAAATGAGGCGACTGGAAAACAATGTATTGATGCACTGGAGTCGCCGAAGGCGCATATGAAGACGTACAGAGGAGGAGGAGGAAGCGTGCATTAACCTTCCTAAACTCTGACATGCTCATCGGCAGAAAATATTTCCGAAGATCCATCAGGAACGCCCCTGGTCTTCAACCCAGTCTGATATTACACCGTTTAGTACTGATGTGAATAGCGAAGGCAAGTGTAGGCTCTTTTGTAGTATTGTTGTTGTTGCACAGCGCAGCTCGCCACCGGAGCTGGTTTAATCCAAAAAGGCACCATGCTTTCACCAGTTAGACCGGATCGAGGTCGGATCATGTTCTCACCACAAACGAAGTGTACCGAACCGCACCGCAGTTTGTTTGGAGGCGAACCGAGACCACCCCTTCAAGGAGGTCTCGGTTCACTTGTTTTGGTGCGCACCCGAGTGCGATTGATTGTTGTGTTCACACCTGGGTTAGGGTTAGGATTAGGTTTGGGTTAGGGTTATGCTTAACTCCTAGCCCTAACCCAAACGAACCGTATCAAGAGGGTAAATGCATCAGGGTTCGATTCAACCGAACTAAACAAGGCAGGTGTGAATACACCTTTAATGTTATTAGTAACACCTGTGCCTTTCTCATGTGAAAAGGTATATTGCTAATATAAACTACCTGAAGAGGTGTACATTTCTGAGACTCAATCATTATCATAAGCGACACCCCAAAGCACATTTTTGGGCAAATTTGATTTACACAAATGCCACCTGGAGGAAAAAAAGAACAATTTCCCACCACAGAGCCTGAAGACCTGCAGTCAGAAAGCAGCAGACAAAAACAGAATAAATAGCCTAAAGCAGTGTCATATTCGTACATGCCACTAAAAAAATCGGGTCCTATGTCTTGTGCATGTGCTGTCACAGATAGTCCGTGCTGTTTACCAGAATATAGATGATAAGTTAGCTGGTGTGTGTATTGGAGATGGGCAGTGTGCCAGCAGAGCAGCTTGGGTTTCAGGCCTTTTGGAAAGGGCTATTTCAGTCATGTATGGCATGACAAGTGCAGAGACTATCAATGCAAGCTCATTACACACTCAGTGTTGATGGATGGCTGCGCATGTCAGAAGAGCTGCTCTCGAGCCAGCGGGGAGCGGGACTCACTTTCAGCCCTGGGGTTAAGCAGTTAAGAATTTTTGTTCTGGACAAACTGACTGGGTAGTTAAAATGTATGTATATATTTAAGCCCTCCCAGAGATCCCTCCAGGCAGTGAATTACAGTTTTTTTTACAACTCTTAAATCACATTTCTCTATACTGAATTCAAGTGTTCACACAGCTCTCTCTGCCAATATGCAGCTCAGCACAGCAGTTAATCTCACATCCCAAAAGCACTAATGCAACCAGAACACTTGATACACATCTCAGGATCACTGACAATATTTGTCTGCCAACAGTATCACTGTCATTACGCAATAACCTAAAACAACACTAACAACAGGTAGCATTACAATATAGTGTGTATTACTAGTGTCTTTGAAGTATCTTTTCTCTAGTTTGGGCAACAGAAATACTTTATAAGGCTTAGGAAAAGATTATGGTTTGGCTTAAAATAACGTGCAAGTGGCGTTACTTCAGTAAACACTGACTTCTGGTTTCACGTGGGACACAAATGCTGGCCTCCTGGACGAAAGTCCGCTGTTTTTGGACCCAACGTAAACGTAAACATGAGCAAAATGGAGTGTACATACAGTGTGATGTAGCTGGTGAAGTTGGAGGCCTGGGATAGCCAGCTAGAGAGCTGCCAGAGGACAGCTAGATGGGGATTTTTCACACCATTACATTATTCTCATGCCATTTCTTTCCCCTATTTTTTGTCCGCCTGGTCTCCTGTTGTAATTAGGGCCCGAGCACCGACAATGTCGGGCCAGCGAAGGCCCTATTGAAACTGTAGGAATTCTTATGATTTTTCTCCTCTCAAATGAATCGCATTTTTTGAGGGCCTTAACATGCTCAAAAAGTTGTTAAACTTTGCAGACATACCAGACAAAATTTGATATTTTAAGGGTCTCTGGCTTGGGTGTTGCAAAGTGGCTCGCTAGCGCCCCCTAAAAAAGTTGGAAAAAATTAGCCCCTCGTTCCGGTGTCACCTACATGTATGAAATTCGGTATACAGATGTAACATGTAGAGACGCACAAAAAAGCCTCTTGGAGGTATGTCCAAAACTCAACAGGAAGTCAGCCATTTTTAGTTCAATGTACCATTTTTCACTCTCGTTTTATAGGCCATGTACTTTAACAAACTCCTCCTACAGATTTAATCAGAGCAACTTGAAATTTGGTCAGGACCATCTTAAGACCTTAAGGATGAAAAGTTATTCAAATGGTTAGTTTTTACTGAACGACCTTGCTGTGGCGTGGCGGCCATTTTGAGCTATTCGCCATGAAACAGGAAGTTGTTGTAACTCCACTGTACATAGTCTGATCTGCCCCAAATTTCTCAGGCATGATAAGGGTCCAGTCCTGAGGATATTTACATGTCCATATTGAGTCACACTCATAGCGCCCCCTACTGGCAAAAGGAAATGACATGTTTTATTTTTCAGTGTACTCCTCCTAGCAGGTTGAACAGATGGCCCTCAAGTGTGGTTAGAAAAGCGTTAAGACCTTGATGATGAATTATTGTGAAGACTGTGAGTTTTCGTTTAACGGCGTTGCCGTGGTATGACGGCCATTTGGCGTGATTCACCATGAAACAGGAAGTTGTTGTAACTTTAATGTACTTTGTCAAATCTGCTCCAAATTATTCAGCCATGATGGTGGTCCAGGCCTGAAGACATTTTCATGCCAATTTAGACCCATAGCCCCGCCCCAAGATGTTAGCTGTATACGCATGTCTTGCGTCCATACAAGGCTCTCCTGCTTGCATCAGAAATTGCCACGGGTGAGGCCACATAATTGGGCTGTCAGCTCCTGCAGGAAGGCCCTGTGGTTCATAGTTTCCTTCTGCTTCTCTCTGTGGTTCCTGGTCCTCTAAGCAGGACTCAGTACACAGTATAAATACAGACTGCAGGCTGTTATTAATGTGCAGGTGTTTGTTAAACAGGTAACAGGCTACAGAGAGAAAACACTGCTGCTCTGCCACTGATAATAACTGAGTGTCTTTATTAGTGGCTATTAGTACAGTTCAGACACAAACTCCATCAAAAGTCTTTACAGCTGTTAGAGCCGACTGACAGCTGATCAGCTGCCGCCTTCATCAGAAAAGGATGTCTCATGTCTCTAAAAACATATTTCCTCGTTTCCTCTCTCCTCGCATGGTTTTACTTGCGTCTCTCCATGCATCCCTGGTGGGAGGAGGGACTGAGAGGAAAAGACACAAGTGAGGGAAACGTGGATGCAATCAAGAGACTTGGGATGCACCTATAGTTTTCAAGCTCTGATTTTTAATTGATCGTTAGTTACAGGTGTTTTAAAATTTGCATTCTGGGTGCAGGTGATTGATAATTGAGTGTGGTATTTCAATGGCGGTGTTTAGCAAGTAACACACATGCTTTTAGTTTTGAATAATCTGTCTAATATAGGTAACTGTGTGTAGTATGTCTGTGTGTAGTGATATAGAATTTCAAACTTAGTGTAAAGCGGATCATGTGCTTATGGTTCAGCATACCTGGTCAATAGATCGGCTACATGAGTTAGTACCATCAATAATTGGGCCACAGGTACCAGGTTTGTGTCTTGGCAATTGCAAAAAAAAAAAATGTAATCTGTCCACCTTTAACCAAAGCAACTCTTTGCTGAATTTAACATTTCCATATTATTGATGTTTTCACTTTCCAAAGTACAATGTGTTGCACTCAATTCAATATTACAATGATCTATCAAACAGAGATGTCGCACTTTTCGCTCTGCTCAAAAAAAACACACAATCAGCAGAGACATTACACTTCCAACAGTGTAAGAACATGACAGATCCAGCTCCAACATATTTAACATATAAGAAAAGCATGAATTCAAACTGAAACAGAAAATAATGATACCTAAATATCCACCAACAGTCCTGATTATATACCGCTGTCTATACTCCACCATGCATGTTCCGGCTACAGATGCACACCCTTTGTTTCACCCCTGGATTGTTGTTGTCCCCGACTGTCTTCAAAGTTGGCATGCAAACCATTTGATCTGATCCACTTGAAAAGGATCCAATTCAAGTGATGAGGCAGAGTTATTTTCACTCAGGATTGAGTTACACCAAAGGCTATTTCAGGCAGTATCAAACGTGTTAGCAATGGACCGTGCAAATGAAAGAGGGCAAAAGAGAACACTGAGTTTAATGAGTGAAGAAGAACTATAAATGATTCTGCTTTATCTATCGACCGTTGAAGTGCTTAGATAGCTGAACATGTTTATTAATATGTGATGATTAAAAATGCTTAGAATGAAAAGCTCACCTGATGTATAAATGAATATCGTCATTTGCACCTCTTATATTATTATTGTTCACTGACATATTTTACCCTCACTAAACATCCTAAACATTGAAACTTAAATGGTAGCGCTAGAAAAGGTCTCTAATTTTATTAAAACCTTGAGTGATGCATGGTACCTATTTAGTGAGAAACATTGTTGCTCAGCAACAACGTTAACCTCAACCGGGGTCACTGGAACTCATTAATTTTGCTGCTTGCTAACTTTAGCCTACTAAGAAGTATCAAGAAGTTCCGGAAGCCACCAGGATCAAACATCTGTCTGATGTCAGAGCATGTAGAATGTTGTGGTTGTTTTGGGATGATACTTTGTGCTAACAGTCCTTTTTAACCCTACTCTAATGATATCTGGATATATCTCCAGATTTACCCACCATTAATCTTAATTTCAGGCTGAAATTTAAGACCTGTACCTGTTGAGCTGCTGGCAACACGAGACAGGACCAGAGCATGGTTCACATACCAAGATACCGAGATGATGTTCTGTTAAGCCTCGGAGATGGCAAGTATGTCTCAGTATGACTTTCTCTACCTCCACCCACAAAGTTTTGCCAACTTAAATGAGGTTAGAACACACCCACATTCACACTCCTAACAGCTTGCATACAATTAAAACCAGACGTTAAATACAGTTACCAGCCAGTGAGTAAAAGTACATTTTTTTTTTTTTTTTTTTACGTTTGCTTAAGCACAATTTTGAAAACAGGGCTCATTTTGTCGAAACACTAAACGCAATTCACGCAAACGCACACAAGTAAGACCACGTCAGATCTTTTGCAAAATTCAAACACTTCATTCAAAACTATAAAATCATTTATAAAAAAACAACATTTTTTAACATGGTTCATAGGATCTGATTCTGTTAGAACCAGTTACACACTGCTGTGCTCAATCTAAATCACTTTAAAGGTCCCATACTGTAAAAAGTTCGATTTTTATGTCTTTTATATTATAAAGCAGGTTTAAGTGCTATATAAATACTGTTAAATTATCAAAATGCTCATCCACAGAGAAATACACACAGCTCGTATTCAGAAATTGTGTGTTTGAAACAAGCCGTTAGGATTTCGGTCCATTTGTGATGTCACAAATATACGATATTTAGACCATTTCACGGTTTTAAATGTAAACATTCTAAATGTGTCCCAGTTTATTTCCTGTTGCAATGTATGTAAATCACATCAGCTGACAGGAAGTAAACATGGACCCAAACTGTTGCCTAGCAACTCAAATCCGTTGAAATGCACTAAAACTGAGCTTTTCAGACAGAGGGTGAATACAGGTATATTCAGGCAGACAGTATGAGGAAAATAAAGAGTTTTTTGAACATTACAGCATGTAAACATGTTCTAGTAGAAACACAAAATACAAGTAGGAACCTGAAAATGAGCACGATATGGGATCTTTAAACATTTATACTTTTCTAATGATATAGTCTGGGTTTGATTTATTTCAGAAATATTATGTTAAAGTACATGAATATAAGGTATTGAACAAACACAACACTGTGTGTTGTACTGCACACTGATAAAAATATGTATTTCTCACTGCAATGTTGTAGTTGTAAACAGATGTGATTTTTATGAAATGCTTCCATCCTGATTGAGTCGACAATCGAGCAATTAAGGGTTAGGCAAGGTGGCACATGTCTAGGCCAATTGGTCCATTGGTGTGTCATTTTGAATGGCAGTGTTTTGAACTTTAAAGTGACTTTATGTCTGGCATAACACAGGCTTTCTTTTGTCTGTACTTAATTGCCTTGCCGCGGCGTTCTACGCCAGTGGAAGGCAAGATAAAAACACCTGAGTGGTGTCAAAGAGCAGTTGTTCAGGTCTGTCGCTGCTTGTAGTTACTTGGCTTAAGTTGCGTGTCATCAGCATAGCTATGCAACAATATATTTTTGAGTGATATGGCCTGGAGGGAGCATTTAAATGGAGAGGACCCCACATGACAATGGGGGGCAGAAGATAAGATTTAATTTCTGATGGAGATGAAGTAACTTTTATATGGTAAAATAAATCAAAAGCAGACTATAGATGAGCCTCTAGATGAGAATGCTTTGGTCTACTGTATCACTTGCTGTACTGGGTTCTAAAAAGCATCAGCTGCCAGTGGCCCACTCGCTATATCATTCTGATATTGATATGTGCTTGTGCAATGCTCCCTCGGCTCCCGGGTGTCAGGGAGGAGAAAACATATATCAGGGAAACTCACCCTGCAGTTGTGTGGTGTATGTGTCAGCGGAGGGCAGGAAATAAACTTGTGTGCTGCAGCTGGCTATACTGATACAGAAAACACCGGCATAACCTTTATTCCAAATATATGGAAAGAAGCAGAGGTGGAACAAGTATTCAAATTCTTAAGTAGAAGATCAGTGTGAAGTGATCTGCAATCAAGAGGTTCTAGGTGGAGCTAGGTTAAGCCTCCTTAACATTGATGACTGGAATGATCAGTCAAGAAGTGTCTTAACTTGTCGCTGTTGCTCTCTCTCTCAGCTCCGCTGCTCCAGTTAGTGAAGTTGGCTCATTACTTCTGAACTAGATGTAACACTCTGTCTCTCGCTCCGAAGGAAAGAGGCAGGGTCATGCGTCATCAATGCGTCATCATTTACTCCTACATGTGTTATACCCAGAGGTCTTAATGTTCTGGCTGATCGGAATCCTTAAAAAAAATTCCTGAATCCGGACCATGATCCAGATCGCCACCAAAATCTAATAGCCTGTTCATTGTGCCACACCCAACTCCTCCAAAAGAATTTCATTCAAATCCATTCCGGACTTTTGGAGTAATCCTGCAAACGGACAAACAAACAAACCAATGCCGATGAAAACATAACTTCCTTCCTAGGCCTTCTGCCGTGGCGGAGGTAACTATGAGCAGGACGCACACTTTTTATTTATGTTACTGTGAAATTGTGATGTTTTGCGATGGGTTGGGTCTCCCCCTTTTAACAAAGGGAGAACAAAAGCAGATCACCGAGGCTTTGGGATTTCCTTGTTTACCACTGTGAGGTTAAAAAATATACGTAAGAGGCTTTGCAATAAAATCAGCTGAGAATTTTAGAAAGTAGGGATCAATAAGATCCAGCCCATTTGCCTTTCGTGTGTTTTCAGTGTTCAGTGTTATGTACTTCCTGCACAGTAAAAGGTAAGAGCATCAGGACAGTCTGACAGGTGCAGAGCAGGATGGGGGTTTTATGGCTTTCCAAAACCTCTTTGGGTCATTTACATCAGTGGCAACTGACAAATATAACTACATTTTTTTCTCAGTTGCCACCTGAGAGGTCAGAGGAAAACCAAGGGTTATCCCTCCCTGTAACTATATATCACTGTAAAAATTGTTCAGTGACAAATTCAATTCAAGTACAGATCTGTCCTGTTTATTATGTGGTGCAGAGTGAGATGATCAGCAGCTTTGAGTTCAGACCATCTGGACACTCTTACGTGATTCACATGCTAAAGAAAAACACCTGCCACTTTTATTCCAGCTACAAATACACACGGAGTGAAAATCCTGCACTACCTCTCCGAGCGTCATGCTTGGCAGGTCATCTAGCAGTGACAGAAACGGAGATCAAAGCTGGAACACGGTGCTAAATCTGGGCTTTACGCTCAGGCAGTGAGTGTGGACAGTTTAGATATCTCCGACAATGACTTCCATGTCATGCCATGGATATAATGAGGCTATGAATGTTACCCTCAACTGGTCCAATGGACTTTGTGAATCTCCCAACATTTACATGCACATTTTTATTCAAGGCGTTCTGCTTCTCCTTTTCTTTAGAGCACATTAAATTGTAACATAGTATATCTGCATTGCTAAATTGACACTGGCTGTGGTTACTGTACATACATGTAAATCAATTCAGTAACACTTTCTATGACACCCATGTCTATAATTTTATAATCTTCTTATAGCAGTGTAGAATTAGTTATAAGCACTCAAAAATATTCAAAATGCTTTATAACAATGAGCATAACACATTATAAGGCATTCCATAATGACTTATAAGGTCAAGTATCATATTACTTCATAAGTGCTGGACATTTTTTTGCGTGAAAGTGTGCTCCGCCTGGTGGGCAGTGCTTGGTATTTCTTCAACTGATCTCAACATGGCTGCCAGGTCACAAACTTTCTCATTTTACAGCTAAACAGTACATTACAAGATGATTCTGAAAACATTTGAGGAGATAAATAGGCATTACAGTAACAGAATATTGATTCATATACTGTACTACACTTACCTGACAGAGCGATGTTACTGGTTATGTTGCAGATTCAGATTTGACCCGCAAAATATAACAATTAAAATATAATGGATAATTTTTCGTATTTGATATAGACCTTACATTCCCCATGATGACAGATAAATAAAGGATTTATATTTTCTCCCCCTGGGTCTGCATTAGGCTCTGGCTCTACACCCCCTTCATCTCGCCTATTTTCCTCTAGAATTTGGGGCTTTGCTTCAGCCAGTAGGTTCGGTCCGGAAAGCACAATCATCTGGTTTTGTGGCTAAACAATACCCCCAGTCCTGTCAGCGTGACTTTTGCACCAAAAGTGAAAAAACAAAACAAAAAAAAAAAAACACCAAGCCAACCAGTAGAAAATGTCTAAAGAGCATGATGTCCATTTGCAGTGATAAAGTAGCAAAATTATCTTATGCAGATGACATGCAACTCTATGGCCCTGTTCAGACCTGGTATTACCATGCGTACTCAGTGATCCGATCACAAGTCGACAGCTCTAAGTACAGATGTGAATGCACTCAAGATGCATTGAGGATGCATTGAGATCAGATCTTTCAGACCACATTCAGAGGTGGTCTGAGCCACATATGACCACATTCTTTTAGCAGTGTGTACACAAATGCGTCCTGGACCACATTAAGGGCCGTCTACTCATCTGATGTCCAGCTGGGATCCGCGGGATCACCGCGCTCCTCAGGTAAATAAACAGGCAGACACAGGTGCTTTTCAGCATGGGAACACCCTCTGTGCTCTACTGTATCCTGTTGGTACAACTGTGTTTTATAATATATCTTGTTTATAGGCTACATATGTACAGACTTTCAGACTAGGCACGCAAAGTGCATTGTTATCATATTGTCGGAGATGTGTCGGTGTTTTTGTTCCGCTGCTTTGTGTGGCGCTTACAACCGACCGCCCGCCCGCCTGTTCTCTGTCCTGCCCGCAAGCTATGTGAGCTATGTGCCCCGCTGTTGTCTGGCAAAAGCAGCGGTGCTAGCGGCGCGGAGGTCTGGTGCGATAACCTTTTATTTTGATGTTAATACATGTATCAGAATTCACGAATATCTATAATATTACTACTGACATTCATGTAATATAATGTCACAATGGCTGCTGTATTAGCCGTTTGTTTACTACATGTTTATTTGCATATAGAGCGGGGACGTGAGATCAGATCACAAGTGGCCACTCAAGACGCATGTGGAGACGCATTCTAATACCAAGTGTGGACAGACCTACTTAAAGCTGTCCACTTGTGATCCGATCACTGATGTTAATACCAGGTCTGAACAGGGCCTGTGTCCCAATAAAGCCTGGTACCATCAATGTGTTCTTTATCATGTTCTGCCTTGCTGAAGTTAACATCAACATTCTGTGTCTGTAGGATATAGCTCGTACAAGGGGCTAAAAAGAGCCTGCTGCAGGGGTAGTACTTTCCAAGATCTGTGATCTGATCTCCCTATGAGCCTGGGCACGCCTTGAGATCCTCTTGCAGGATATACAGTATATATTTACCTAAATAGATCGATGGAGGCCACAGGGTACAAACCCAATGATACACACCAACACTACTGATGAGGTTAACCCAGTCTGTTGAGCTGTAGGCATTTTCCACCCTGCTGTGGACAGCAGGTGTTTCATTTTAGAGCCCCCTGCCTTCATTATGAACTTTCTGCTTTAACGTAACAGTGTCAGTAGATTCCAGTGCAAAAGCTAGATTCATGAGTATGGGTTTTTATCAAAAAATAGTGTTGGCTTCGTCACCTCTCATGCTCTAGCTCACCAACACACACATTGTAAGAACACACATCCGTAAGGGACAGCAGCTTCCAGAATGTTTTAATTGCTATAAGCTCTGAAAACTTAGAAATGAATTCCTACCATGTCATAAAACTCCAGAGGATTGATTGCAGAAGACACATTTGAGCCATGTTCTTCTCACTGATAGGCAGGTGTAAGCATATGCCATTGTCAGTATAAAGAACAGTGTGTGCTGGTGGTCACGCCTCTCTTAGTTCTGGTTAGAAGCTTGGCAGCTGAGTTCTGTATGGTCTGTAGCCAGTCAGTAGTTTTTGGCCAAGCCAGCAGTGCGGATGTATGTTAATGTGAGTCCGCTGCTCAGTAATTCTATGTTCACGATACAAGCCACAAAAGCACCAAAACGGCCCAGCATGGCCAGTTACGTTGTTGCAGATGTTGAAATGTTGCTCAAGCGCTTGTTGATGTATTTATGTTGCGAAATAACACTGGGAACTGGCTAACGGTAAGAATACATTTTTTTTTTTCATTTTTAGATTTAAAGTGGCAGTATATTTTTGGCATCATTGGGCAAAAATTCCATGGCGGCAGCGTCTAAAACTTTCTCATTTTACAGCTAAACCGTGCACTACAAGATGATTCTGAAAACATCTGAGGAGAGAAATAGGCATTAATGTAACAGAATATTTGATCAGCGCTGCCTAGTTTGACCGTTTGGTCAGGGTTCGTGAGTGATTGACAGCCAGTTCTTATAGACGGCAGCTGGACAGCAGACCTCAGATCAGCTCTTACTGCTTGTTTTCCTCCGGTCTGGGAAATCTTTCAGATGCCGTTAGGAGCACCGGAGGACACCGGAGGTCACCCGAGGACACCGGAGGTCACCCGAGGACACCGGAGGACATCGGGGCAAATGATTTTTTTCAGGTTACCTGTTTCATGTACTACCGTCACGATATAGTGACCGTTTTATAAAAATAACTTTTTTTTTATTATATTTGCTCCAATCTCGCCTACTTCAGCTTTAACAGAACAGGAATTGCTGGAGAGAGGGAAGGGGACCCAAAATGATGATACAAAAACATACGATTGGTTAGGTTGACACTTCACCACGTCACCTGACGAAAAAGTTGAGGTCAGCTCAACTTAGATGTGTAGTGCGTGATGCCCATAATGCAGAGAGAAGTGTTGGGCGTCAGTTTGTAGCGTCACGTCATCGGCTTCCATTGAAAATGACTTGTAGCCTGCTGCTTTTTTGCTCGTAGTGTGAACATAAATCGGCCTTTGGTTCAGACTGAAATATCTCGATAACTATTGGATGGGTTTTACATGAAATCTAAACATTCCTTTCCCTTTAGAGGATGAATTCTTGCAGCTTTGAGTAAATATTTTTCACAAAAGCCACCTGAAGATAAAAGGAAATACCATGTTTGTGGGACATATTTGCATCTATTTTACATAATTTATAGTTATTCTGGATTTCAGACTATTTATGTTGTGCATGGTGCAACATTAGACCCCTGGAATCGCTTCAAAGACAAATGATCTGACACACACACACACACACACTCATGCACGCACACACACTCATGCACACACACACACACACACAAGCTGGCTTCAGCTTGATCCTGATGTCTTTCACAGCAGGTTGTCTGTCGGAAACAGAGGAGCCTCTGCCCCGCACCGTTGACAGCGGTGATTTACATGCACTTCTGTTCACCTTATACCACACACACACACACATACACAGGGGCTGTAAGCTCACCCCACATACACTCTTGCACACACACACTTGCAGAGCTGTTTGACATTTGGGCTCCTAACCAATAAGCTGGCAAAAAAGGCACAAGGGCATTTTTTAAAGCTCAGCCAGGTGCTTATAAAGTGCTGCTCGCACACTTGCTCTCCCTCCAGTCACACACCGGCCTGGGTTCCTTCACACTGGTTCCCAGTGTAAGGAGAAGACAAGGAAGTAGGGGGAAGGAGTCTCTTTTTATTGGCTGTTTATCCATTTAATCCTAAAACCGGCTGGATCAGATAGATAAACAGATAACCAGACAGACAATACTGCAGAGAAACAAGTGGGAACAGTCATAATGTTTGGTTACGGCCGAAACAATTTCACCTGGAATGGAACTCTGAGAGAGCTAGAGGGCAGCTACCCAGCGTTCTCCACAGGTAGGCACATACGGAAAGTGTGTATGTGTCTATGTGTGTTGGTTGCATGATGAAGAGAGAGAGAGAGAGAGAGAGAGAGCAGCAGCAGAGTTGATTTGGCAGTCTCTGTGAGGTTGGCATGAGTCACTGTGTGCTTCTTACACATCAGGGTCAAGCCGACACAGACAGAGTCCCTTCAGCATGAGCATTTAGTTGCAAAACTTTTAACCTGAGATTTAAGTCATCTTCATCATTATCAGAACAACTGTGAATTGAATTCAGAAAGGCACACTGAGTGTCTAAACGGTGAGTGTGAAATTTAAGCTCTATATATATGGTACTCTCAAAAATCACATCCATGGCATGCACACAATTTTCTGCTAGCAATCCCACAATGCAATGTGTTGCATTTTAAAGATCAAATTACAATTGTGCGACTCCACAGTGGTCAGTGATGACACCAAATGATGATGATGATGAAGTGCCTGATTCTCAATTTACTGCTCGCTATACAGTAATAACATAGTGAGTAGTGAATAAACCAACAAAGGAGTGATTTCAGCCACAGCCTAGCATCTGCCTCCGGCCACTCATCTTGCAAACACCAGCCCAGTCTTGAAGAAGTTGCATCAGTTGTTATTTCACACATTTGAAAGGACATATTCCTGGATTTCCTTCACCTTCACTGTGTATTGTACCCAAAGTGATACCGATCCCAATAGAGTACTATATTCAATACCCATCATGTGAATGGAAGCTGTGTGTGTGTGTGTGTGTGTGTGTGTGTGTCCCTCACTGGCCAGCTCATGGAGTTGCTTGTTCCCTCCACTCCCCAGCTCAAAGCCGCTCCAGTCAAATCAGTCACCGCTCGCACCAAAAAAAATTAAGAAACAAACAAGCTGCGTTGTATTTTAATAAAGGCTGTAGGCTACCAAATGTCTTTTATTAACATTTGAAGCTTCTGTCGAGGTTTTTGGATGAAGCTTTGAATATCTGCCATAATATTTTGACCCCAAAAAAAATGAATCGTCAAACCAAATTCTCAATTTGAATATGTGGTTCATCGGACTCAATGACAAACAATGTAAGGTGGTCACACATATCCAAAACCGTAGTAGTCAAGTGCAGCAATGAAAAACGTAGTAGAAGGTCAGCACACCGTAGCTCCCTTAGAGTGCAATTTAATGGCACATCATTGCCAATAAATTGCACTCTAAAGGAGCTACAGCGTGCGGACCTTCTTCATCGGACTCAATGAGCCAGTCTTTTTTTTTATTAAATCATATTTCTTTAATGAAAAATAACTTGTCAGTTTCATTTGATTGCTGCTAGACCGCCCTATTAATACAGGTGCGTCCTTTGTGTGTGGCGAGTGGGAGAGAAAAAAGTTTTTGACCACGGTGAAAATGTTGTTTTGGAAAGGCTAAATGCCAACAAATATGGATCAACTGTCACTTTTCATGTCAACAAACACGAAGCAGATGAATGATTTTTTTTTCCTGCAGTGACAGTGGAGGCCACTAAAAACGTTGCAGCCATTGTACAGTGTTGCCAACTTGGCAACGTTCTTTCTCTGGACTTACGCCTCATCCAAACTGGGAACGGCAGGAGCGCGTGGCGGCTGCGTGGCGGAGGCGGCTGTGTGGCGGTGGCGGCTGCGTGGCGTGGTGGCTGCGTGATTCACGTGTCGGATGTTCACATCAGCTGCATTTCAGCTGCGTGTCTGCTGCGTTTCTGCTGCAGCTGTCAGCTCTTTCTTTCTACGTAGAGTTTGTCTTTCATAATGGCCATTTCATTTCATTATTAATATAATTTATATTTATTTTAGACAGAGAAAGGTTAAGAAATGTGTAGTAATTTGTAAATAATAGTAATAATCCACAATTTAAACCCCGTACTATATTCATTCATGGAACTCTCCAAGTCACTGCATGTTCTAGAACACTGTCCGGCACATATTTCAGAATAAAAGCCTTGTGTTAACAAATGAAGGAATTCTGTCCACAGTATGTGTATAGACTCATACAAAAATAATCCCTCTCAATCATCACCAGTGGGCAACCTCTGGGTCTGTGAAGTGAAGCCAATGTAGAAGTGCCTTAAACCTGCATTGTCTCTAATAGCCAGCAGGGGGCGACTCCTCTGGTTGTATAGAAGTCTATGAGAAAATGAGCCTACTTCTCTCTTGATTTATTACCTCAGTAAACATTGTAAACATGAGTTTATGGTCTCAATCGCTAGTTTCAAGTCTTCTTCAATACAGCATGATGTTCATTTAGTCAATGAACGTTTGGTTGTACTTAGCTCCACCCCTGCAACTTGTGGGTACAAAAAAAACAACATGATGACAGCCAAAATGCCAAACTTGAGGCTTCAAAACGTCAGTCGACAAACAAATGGGTGACGTCACTTCTTATATGCAGTCTCTGCTTCTGACCCACTAGAACTGTGTAGTGGGTCAGAAGCAGAGACCCTGCCCTCTACCTGGATTTTCTTCTTTTGCTGAGAAAAAACGCAAATATGGCGAGGCAAAACGCAAAGCGGACAAAAGCTCTTTCCAAAAACGAGGGTTAATTTGGGGTTGGCTTTCTCCCGCTGGCGAGCAACCCTAACCCTAACGCAGTTAGGAGGCCGTGCACTTCTGGTGTCGTTGAGCCAGGGAGGAGGGCCAACTTTGACATGCACAGAACAACTGTACTTGATGCAACCATTTCAAATTCGCAGGCAATGCAATGTATCCTTGTTCCCCTTTCATCAGTCTGGCAATTTAGATGGCTGCAGATGTGCAGGGTGCTCTGAGCAGCACCTATTAGGTTAAACATCAGTTCCATGTTTTGCACAGAACAAGAACTTGTGAGTGTGTTAGATGTTCATGAGTGTGACAACATACTGTGTGCATGTGTGTGTGTGTGCATGTGTGTGTGTGCTGGGAGGGGGTAGGTATCATGCTGTATCATGTTAAGCTGCTATAAGCAGACCTCTAAGAAGTAATGGCACAGGTCCTGTTTTAGCTTCTTTTTCCACTTCAGCCCTGCCGTCCACATGTTAACAACCAGACACAGATGTCCTGCACACCTTGCATGCACCAAGCTGTTTTTCTGAGGTCTTTTTTGAACACACATATTCTCTGTTAATGAGCCTGTATACAGCGGCAGCGGGGTGGAACACATTCTTCATGTGTTTCTTCATGTTCTGAACAAACATCGTGGAAGATTAATACAGCGCAGGGTTTTGGTACTACTTAGGTTATAAATGATACTAATATATGTGAATGCCAAGTGAAGAGAGGAGGTTGCGAACTCTGTACTATATACTGCACTAATACTTTGTACAAATATATAGCAGCTAGTGCACAAAAGATGTGTCAAAGTACTAATTGTAAATACTAATTAATTAATTATATAAAACAAGGTGCATGCCAATTGATGTAAATAAAAATGACATTTAAAATTTCAAAATTTGACACAAATAGTAAAAGAAAAATGTCCAATGACTTTCTGAGCTGTCTCTGAAGTTTTCACTTCCATACACACTTACAAAATCCTCCACTGCAGGAATGAAATGTGATGTAACATGTTGGTATTTTCATAGGTTCTAATTTTGTTTCCACTGTTCTCTACTCTGTATGGAGCAGGACAACTAAACAGCTAAACAGTAAAGGGACAACACATGGTGAATCAAGAGAAAATAAAGATAAACTAGAATGGCACTCGGAGAGCGCAAACCTCTTGACTGACTTTATAAACAGCTGGCGGTACTGTGAGGTGGTCCGCTTGTTATTAACACGGTGTGTTTATATCGGCGGATGCCTCTCTCATTCAGCAGCCTTGTTAAGTCTGTGTAACGGTGCACTACATTATCTCTCATCCCGTCATCTACCGCTTTTTTCTTTCTCACCTTGGACGGCCAGCAGCTCCGGCACACACATCCACACACGTATCTCTCTGCTTGAAGAAAAAAGAAGGAGGCGGGGTCACGCGTCATCAACGCGTCATCAGTCACACTGCTCATGTGTTATACCCTGTGGTCTTAATGCTCAGGCTGATCTGAATTCTTGAAAAAATTCCTGAATCCGGATCATGATCCGGATCGCCACCAAAATCTAATGGATTGTTCATTGTGCCACACCCCACACCTGCAAAATAAATAAATAAAAACAATTTCATTCAAATCCATTGCGAACTTTTGGAGTAATCCTGCAGACAGACAGACAGACAAACAAACAAACCAACGCCGGTGAAGACAATACCTCCCTCAAGGCCAACCGCCAAGGTGTACAACTACAAAGTGTACCGGCCTGTGCTGTTCCCAGCAGTGCCCTGGATTCTCTGTCGGTGTATAAACTTGTATCTCACATCAGCACCACTTTTTACATTATTTGTTTGTCCCTCAATCACTTACTGCACTCACTGTAGTTTGCATGTAGAAACACAAGGAAGAACTAAGAAGTACCCAAGTCTCACAAGATCATTGGTTGTGAAGTTCTTGTGGTGGAAGGGGCTATTTTTTCCCTTTTTGTCTCAGCTGTTCCTCACTGTATTGCATTATGGGACAACAATGTCCATCACAACCACATGTTCATAGTTCATAAGTACAGTGATTTCAATCATGAGAGACAAAAAGATAACTGCTTCTTGTAACCAGTGGTGGGTAGTAATGAGTTACATTTACTCAAATAACTTTTTGGAGTAAATTGTACTCGTCAGAGTAGTTTTAATGCATCATCACTTTTTACTCTTACTTGAGTAGATTTTTTGAGAAAAATCATGATTTTTACTCCGTTCCATTTGGATGCATTCATCCTGCTACTTTTATTTATTTGTTATTTTATGTAAGTTCATGATCCATTAAGAGGCAGGCAGTCAGCTGGTCCCAGGTCTGCTGGTTTTCTGTTATCCTACCACAGCCATGCCCACACATGACTCTGCTCAAAGCAGCATGGCTGACACCACAGCAGGAGTAACATTAACGTAATGGCTTTCAAATAGCACCAGCAGCTAATATTTACAGACAAATTAACAGCGTGCAGTGCAGCGGGCTCCGGTTGTGAACACAGCCGCTGGTCTGAAGTCAGTACTTCAGAGAACTGTGCTGTCACTGAGCTGACAGAGAGCACGAAGTATCTGGTGTATTAATGCTTATAAGTTTAATAACATATAAACACAGTATGTCATGCTTCAAAACTACTCCTGCTTTCTCTCCTGATGTAAATATTCAAGCTAAGGGTGTGCATATAACTAGTCCTGCTTTGTTAAATGGTTGAACTAATTCCAGTCCCATCCACATCAAATAAAAGACTTGGGGGAACACTAATGTGCCGTTTTTTTCAAATATATTTTATTTAAATGAATCGCCACTTAAGTACATTTTTTTCAGTGAATACATTTGTACTCTTACTCAAGTAGTTATTTTGATGACTACTTTTACTTCTACTTGACTACTTTTTTTTGTGATATTAAAGTTGGGACAGAAAGTCTTTAGGAAAAAACAACATGGTTGGGTTTAAAATGACTATGTTTTTACAGTGAAAATGTGACTTAACGTTGTGAACACGGGACACGAATGAACACCTGATTGTAAAGTGAAAGTGGACACGCACAAAAAGGTCACGATAATGCGCAAGGCATTTACCATGCAATACGTACACCTTCCTTGCTCTTGACGTGTCATTTGTACACCATGTAGTCTTTACTGAGTCCAGTGTAAACGCTCTGCATAAATATGCTATGCTCAGAGCTAGTGATGTAGAATAAAAAGCCACAAAGACCGTTTATGGTGGACAGGTGGGGAGGTTGATGGGTCCAACAAACACAACTTTTAACCAGGAGAACGCTGTTCGAGACCAATGTTTTGTTTTGGAAGTTACGTTGGTGACGTTTGTCACGTGTTTTTTAGTGAAGTTTGTGACGTGTTTTCCATAGTTATGTTACGTTGTTTCCATACATATTTTACTTAGCTTATATACTTATTTTAAACCCAACCATTACGTTTTTCCGAAGCCTAAGTGGTTTTGTTGCCTAAACCTACCTGCGGACGTTACCATAGTTTTTTTTGCAAGTACCATCAGAGACTGGCTGGTGAAACATTTAACAGCTAAAGAGACAGGTATTTTACTCAGGAGTTGTTGGAGACCAAAACCAATGCTAAAAGAGAGATAATATTGGACTTACATTCATCAGGTAGACACAATAACAAACTCCACACTAATGATAATGTTGATTCGTAAGTGCTGGATGTGGAAATAGGCAACTGTTTCCCAATAAGTTCACCCTATGAGCTGAAAAGGTGATAATATGTTAGTGTTGTTTTCACAACTTGCTTCTGCCGAAAAGAGGTGGACAAAAGATCCATTATTGCTGGTTTAAAGAACACTGTGCAGCAGTAATTTCCCAATTCCTCCAAAAAAGGTTTGGGTGCAACCCTGCATTGCTTTTCACTGAACTGTCTCTATTTTGATATGAATACTGAATTACCTCGGGCAGTGGTTCTCAAACTATGGTACACGTACCACTGGTGGTACGGAAACACGAACATTAACTGAGATGCCATTGAGTTATTTTTATGAGGCGTTCAAAGTCGGCTCAGGAAAAATGACTATTGGGTGAAGGTAAATAACAACGTTATCATGATGTACTCGTAAAATGTAGTTTTGGCGAGAAACTTGAATAGATCCAGTTGTTTGAAGGAGATGTTTTCACATCAATATAAAATAGATATTAGAGAGGGAATTATGACCTGTTTAACTTGCAGCTTGCCAAGATTTTTTTAATCATAGCAAATATTTAAATAATCATAATCATTTTAATTGTGTTTTTATGCAAACAACCACTAGAGATGACAATAACGAAGGACAGTACAGTACTGTGTACAGTAGGCTACCCTCCCTGCCCCAAAAAATAGGGCTTTTTGGACCTGCGGTGCATGTTTTTCTATTTTGGCATGCTGGGGGATTCTCTGTTTTGTTAAGTTTTGTTAATGGAAACATTACTACCCAAAACAGTCAGTCCTGTACGGTTCAAAAACTCCTACATATAATGTAATTTTCTTAATAATATGCTGTTTGGAGTGATTTTCAGTAGAATAAGTGCTGAAAAATAAGTGTGCAGTATGTTTTCTATAAATTAATGTAGTGATAAAATAGAAGTTATATCTGACAGAATTTGTTTGGCCCCTGGCAACGATCTGGGTCTCTCATGTGGCCCCCCAGGAAAAACAATTGCCCACCCCTGGTCATAATGGTGGTACTTGGAGAATCAAATATATTCTGAGGTGGTACGTGATGTAAAACGTTTGAGAACCACTGACCTAGGGCATAAAAAGCTTTCTCATAGTCTGATAATGTTAGAGATGATAAACAACTGTCGTAAAACCAAACTTTGGTTCTGCTATGTCCAATGGCTTTTCTTCTTAGCGACTAGCTTCTATGTTTGGAAAGGAGCTGTTTATGTTCACAGTTACTGAATACGCGGTTTATGATCACAGGAATAGTAAAGGGGCAAATGTGTGTTACTGTGACTTTTGCTCTTAAAGATTCCTTGACTGCACTGGAATGTGAAGTGGTTTGACCCTACCCTTCAGTAGTTACTACCATGACACTGCTGATCATGCATGTGCGTTCTTCACACACCATGTTACCATGGCAATGTCACGGAGAAGCTACACATGAGTCTGTGAGAGAGAGACACTGAGGGAAAACGGGGGTGTGTCGGTGTGACACATGTGAACATCGTAACTCAGTTGACCTGTTACCTTCTGCACGGACACGGTCATCTTACTGTCTATCTATCTGCTGGTGTCCCCTCAAACACACTGAGCGCTCATAAGATCTCTTTGTACACAAAAGTCTTTGACCAATGAAGGTCAGTTCTGATATGAACATCCTGTTGGCCAATATTTAACAGAGGTATTTAAATTACTCAGCACAATGTCCAAATCTACCTCAATCAACCTAGGAATGAAGACATCATGGCCTTGTTCACACCTTAACATGCGTCCGGACTTCAGGCAAAATGACAAACTGAGATCTTTTGTTTGTCCCCAAAGTTTAGAAACTAGTCCTTCTTTTAAATACAAATAACATTTTAGATATTGTGTTATTCTCACCACTGTTTGGAATGCCGAAACCTAACCAGATGAAGGGTAACGTTAATGCTGCTACAGCGCTGCTCCCGCGCAACTACTGTGGTAACGGTACCTATGCTAGCGGCCCAATATGGGAACCACATCCTCAAAGATAGGGCATCCACTACCCGATACTACCCCCACAAAAATTCCGGCCCCACCCGAGAAATCCAAAGATAAAGCAGAGGTATCTAATGTCACCATACTTGCAGCTGTGAACAACCTCCCTGCTATGCTACGTGAGCTTAATGTTCAAATGAAGAACAACACTAGCATGATCGCAGAGGTGGCCAAAGGTGTCTAGTTCAACACCTGGTCAAGATCCCTCCACACAGCATCGTTGACTTGGTACACTTGCTGGGCAAAAAAGGAGGAAGGCAGGTATGGTCTTATCGTCATGCTGTTAACTATGAGGCATGACGGAGCTGAGCTCTGGCATCTGACCAAAGGCTCTTCTGCAGTTTGCAAGGAGTTGAATGGAAGTTTTACAGAGCACATCCTACCGGCTGACAGGGAGGCGAGAGCAACAATTTGGCCACAGATCAAGCGAGCCAGAGAAGCAGGTCAGTGGGCGTTCTTCAGAGGGCCAGCTGGGTACATCATTGGGAAAAGAATTGTGCTCCCCTAATTATCTATTCATTTAAATTCATGACTCAAGTCACTTTATAACCAAATACTGGGGACTTTTTTTTATTTCTAAGAAGGACATTTCAGTTGATTGCCTACAAAGGGACATTGCCTTATGTTCATATCTAAACCTGGAGTTACTATTCTTAGGTTGTAAGTTGTTCTTTATTGTCCTCTGTTAAATCAGATCTTACTTTCATTTCACTTAAAGGTCCCATATCGTTCTCATTTTCAGGTTCATACTTGTATTTTGTGTTTCTACTAGAACATGTCTACATGCTGTAATGTTCAAAAAACACTTTATTTTCCTCATACTGTCTGATTGAATATACCTGTATTCACCCTCTGTCTGAATCGTTCCGTTTTAGTGCATTTCAATAGAATTGCAATGGAATTGCGTTGCTAGGCAACAGCTTGGGTCCATGTTTACTTCCTGTCAGCTGATGTCATTCACATACACTGCAACAGGAAATAAACTTGGACACATTTCGAATGTTTATGTTTAAAACCTTGTAATGGTCTAAATATTGTAGATTTGTGACATCACAAATGGACAGAAATCCTAACGGCTTGTTTCAAATGCACAATTTCTAAATACGAGCTGTCTGTTTCTCTGTATATTGAGTTTTTTTGATAGTTGAACAGTATTTATATATCAGTTAAACCTGCTTGATAATATAAAAGACATGAAAATCTCACTTTTTACAATATGGGACCTTTAATGCAAGGGGCCTTAGAGTCGGTATTAAACGAAAGGCAATTTTTCTTTTCTGAAAGGGCAAGAAACCCCACTGTGTTTCGCTACAAGAAACTCATTCTAATGAAACTGATGAAAAGTTCTGGACCAACCAATGGGGTGATAAGGTTTTATTTTGTCGTGGAACCAATCACTCTGCAGGTACCGCAATTCTACTGAACAACTTCCCTGGGAAAATAATTACTTCCAACAAAAGTTTGTACGGACACTGGATCTTATGTGTTTAGTCAATTGAGCGCTCCTTTGTTATTTTGGGGGAATATTTATATATATTTAATAATATAAACCAGAATAAGAGTTTACTTTCTGAAATCAATAATCTTATTAAGGATCTGAAGTTTAGATACCCAAATAATAATATTGTGTTAGGAGGTGACTTCAATATGGTCCATAGTGAGTGGTTGGACCGTATAATCCTCATCTAGTCCATTTTTGTAGAAATCACAATCTGATCGACCCATGGCACAGTATACATCCTAATTTCAAAGAGTTATCTTGGCTTAAGCCAGATGGTTCAAGTAGATCCGAGATAGACTTTTGGTTAATTTCTGACTGTATGAAATTATTTGTTGCGGACTGCTCAATATTTACCGCTCCCTTAAAGGGACTGTTTGTAACTTTGTAAGCGTATCAATGTAGCGGGTCGGCACACATGCGCGCTCGCGTATGCCGGGAGCCTTGTCTCCTCTGCCTGCTCGCCTTCACTCAGACAGTGCGCGTTCTCGCGTACTCGCTCCACCTCTAGATGTGAACGCGCGCTCACTCCACACTGCAGAAGAGTTAGTTTAGCTCTGAGAATATCTAGTGAATGTTCAGTGGACGTTTGGTCAGAAATAACTGCTGCAGCTCCTCCAGAGAGAAACGTTACCGTCTCCCTCCTGCGCCCGCAGGGAGACACCGGGTGCTGGTGTCACGGTTCACGTTTCTCTCTGCGGAGGCTCGTCACTTCACAAGACACGGAAAACCTCTGTTGGTGCGCGCTGTGTCAGTGAATGCAAGCAGGCAGCGGAGGAGAGGCTCCGGTTGCCGGTGTCTCCCTGCGGGTGCAGGAGGGTGAGGCAGGAAAAGCCAACACTAGGATCAGATCTAAATCATGTTCATCGAGAGACCTTGGTCTGGTCAGCTAACATTACTGCCAAGCAGCTGAAATATAGAGTGATATTGTGCTTTTAGCTGACGTGTGTCGCCTCACTGTTTTGAGCGATGCTCGTTCAGGTCTATTTACAGCAAGCAAACGCGAGCCCGATGCTGACTTTCGATGATTTCACGGCCACAGGTGTCGCTGTTAAGACGCAATTCTGAAAGTTACAAATAGTCCCTTTAACCGACCACTGTTTTATTAGTTTAACTTTGAAATCTACCGATGTTTAAGCGAAATAAGGGTTATTGGAAGTTTAATGCCAGACTGTTGAAGCCTGTTTGGAGTTGGACACGTTGGAGCGTGTCCAACTCCACTTTTGCTAGTTAAGGGGCGCATGATGTGGGCGCAATGTAAGGCGCAAGGGGCAAAGGGTCAAAGGGGTTGTATTTAGTCTCTTAACTAATCATAAATGTGTTTTGAGCGTAACAGGAATGAAACCAATCAGAGCGTCTTCTCCCATTCCCTTTCAAAGTTGGCGCACATTGGGGTATTGCTATTTAAAAGGCGGATTCGGCAAATTGGAGAAGCAGGAAATGGATCTGCTTGTGCACGAAATGAAAGTGCACGAGCAGATGTATGTGGTCCTTGGCCGGTGGACCCTTTGCATCCGCTGTCTCCCAATCCTCTGTCCCATTAACAACTCCATTTGACTGCATATGAGTAAATGCACCGATAACCTATTTAAAGCTGCAGTAGTCAGTATATTTTTGGCATCATTGGGCAATAATTCCATAATAACCTTTCAGCATATTGTAATTCAAGTGTTCTGAGAGAAAACTAGACTTCTGCTCCTCCTCATGGCTCTGTTTTCAGGCTTTAGAAAATCTAGCCCGTGACGGGAGACTTTGACCAATCACGGGTCATTTCAGAGAGAGCGTTCCTATTGGCTACCGGAACTTGGAATTCCTTCACCAGATTTCACGATGGCGGCGGCGTCACAAACTTTCTCATTTTACAGCTAAACCGTGCACTACAAGATGATTCTGAAAACATTTGAGGTGAGAAATACACATTAACGTAACAAAATATTGATTCATATTTGATCAGCGCTGCCTAGTTTGACCGTTTGGTCGGAGTTCAGAGTGATTGACAGCCGGCTCTCATACACAGCAGCTGGACAGCAGACTTCAGATCAGCTCTTACTGCTTGTTTTCCTCCAGTCTGTGAAATCTTGTAGATGCCGTTAGGAGCACCGGAGGACACAGAGGAAGATGATTTTTTTCAGGTTACCTGTTTCATGTACTACTCTCAAGATATAGCGACCGTTTTATAAAAATAACTTTTTTTAATTATATTTGCTCCAATCTCGCCTCCTTCAGCTTTAACTGGTGCAGCCTTTGTCTACACTCAGAGAGAGTGTGTGCACCGTGATTTCTCTGGTCCAGAGGAGCGCTGAGAGCGTGCTGCAGGTTGATCAACACAAAATGCCTGAGAGCCTTACTTCATTATCTTCCATTAAATTCTGAGTTGTCACCTGCCGCCTGAATTGAGTGTTTTCCTTAACATAAATAATAAACATTGTTCTAGAGCTGACACTGTATTTAACTGAGGAGGAGGAGAGCTGCTGCATCCTGTGTTTGTAACAAGCAGAGTGTTTGCGTGTTGTGAACCTGCCTATGTAGACACATCTTACTATCTGATTAATGAGCCCTTTAAATCGCAGGAAAATACCTTGCTGGACTTTAGGCCAGGTTTCTGTTGGTCAATATCGCAATCGCTTTCTGCTGCCTCAAGATAACAAAGTGCCTGACCACACCTCATTTTAAGATCAAATTTAAATATAGAATAAACATACATTAGATCTAATGTAAAGTAGATTGAGGAAGGAGAGACAAATTCTTCTTATTTTTGCAGATTACAGAAAAAACAGCCAGGAAAAACAACAACATAGAAACATTGATCATCAATGACAACGAATGCTCTGACTCGAAGAGAATAGCCAATGAAACTTATTCCTTTTATAGTCATTTATATTCATCTAATTTCTCACCAGATACGGCAGAAATATTCTTTGAAAAAAATCAAAGACTTCATTCCTCAATCATGAACTGATTGTGAGGCAGAGACTATTAGGCAAGGTATAAGAGCTCTTATTCTAAAACCAGGTAAAGATTCCAAAATATTTGATAATTGGCAACCAATAACGCTCCTCAACAATGATTACAAACTGATAACGCACATATTTTCAAATTGTATTAAAGAAGGGCTTTCTCAAACAGTCAGGATTTGTGAGAGGTAGATCAATTCATAACAATGATCGCCTAGTCCTACACTTGCTTGAATATAGTGATTATATAGATGATGATGGCTTTATTTGTTTTTCTTGATTTTTTATAAAACCTTTGACATGGTAGAACATGTAACTCCGTGGTTTTGGAGAGAACTTCAGGAATGTAGTCAAATGCTTTAACAATGACACTAACAACTCAATGTCTCTATAAGGTGCTACTTCCCCTCGTTTTACAATTAACAGAGGTATAAAACAAGGCTGCCCAATTTCGCCATCTCTCTTCTTAGTTGCAGCGGAAATGCTGTCAGTTCATATCAAAAATTCAGATATTGAGCGATCAAGAGTAGTTGAGAACCAAAAAGATGTGAGTCAGTTGGCAGATGACACAACTTTGTTTTTGAGAAATGTTGAGCAGGTTCCACAGGCTATTCAAATTATAGATTTATTTTCCAAAGCATCTGGTTTACAACTTGAAGAGTGTGAATTATTAGCTATACATGACTGCTATCTTGTGGCAGCATATGGTATCCCCATTAAAAACAACGGTCAAATACTTTGGTGTGCATATTACAAAGAATACTAAATTAATGACAAAATGTATGATTGAAAATTAAAGTTAGACAGATGGTATAATAGAGATCTTTTTTTTCTCATTTTGGTCGCATTTATATGACGAAGAAAAGGGAACGTTTTTCAAGGTGCATTTATCCAGCTTATTCTTTTTCCATGTCTGATAAAGCGGTGAAGTCCTTCAACAAGTTGAACTTTGACTACATTTGGAAAAGAAAAACCTCATTATTCAAAGAAAGCAACCATGGTAAAGGATTATGAAGATGGTGGTCACGATATCAGATTTTCACTATACGATTATTGTGGCTTAAAGAATTCACGATAACGATATTATCATGATATCTTTAGAAAATGATTCTATCAGTCAAATTCATCTTTAACTAAAAATATAAGTGTAGGGAGGTTGAGAGAGAGTCTGTAATTATTCTATCTGTCATCTATCTATCTATATATCTACTGTATCTATATAATTTTGTTTTCGTTAAACTGTAAAGTATCCAGCCTCCATTACATATATTTGTCTAAAATGACATCAGCGCACTGAAACAGTAAACTTTATAAATAATTATATATCACTGACCTATAAATAGAAATAAATGGCCAGTCAAAAGTCAGGCTCAGAAAAGAGAGAAACGAGAGAAAATGAGCGACCATTTCCTGACCTCTTGTGTCACCGGGGGAAATGATGCCTCGTAGTTTGTTTTACATACTTTGACATCAGCAAACAGAGTATTTATTCCCCTTGTGGCGCAGTCAGAATGTTGATGGAAGTCAGGTATAATCTGCATCAGTGACCTGTGTGCAGTCGGGTTTATGAGCAAGTCAATCGGCGGGCCTGAGCTGCGCGCTCTGCCAGCTGAGTATTGTAGCGATAGGGACAGCCCACATTTCCCATCATGCCTGCCTAGTCCTGAGTGCTCGACTGAGTAGCTTGCTGTTTTTATGTTCCAAAATGCAAATGTTGCTTTTGTTAGTGTTTGTAATGTAATGTATGTAATGTATGTGTTCAAAACGTGGTGGCTTATGCTGGTAATTGTCAGTTTTGTGCTGGTTAACCAGGAGTGAGGTGGCTGTTACATGTATTGACTCCAGCTGCATTTTGCTGATGTGACTTACATGTAAGTGCTCTTAAGTAGGTGCTGAGTTATATAGTAACACAATATCAATATTTCTTGTTATAGATATAATGGTAATCACCAACACTGGTGTGTTGCAACACTCTTAGTTGGTATTTTACACAAATTTGTGAAGTGGAACGTCACTGCTTTGCAAGGTCAGATGCTCGACTCCACTGAGAGAATGAATAATGAAGGCACAAATGAAATGATTACGATGCTCTAAAAGAGGCTCTGTTGAAATGCAGTGCAGCCACAGAATATTTGTAGAATGCAAAAGCTCTCCGTGTCTACATGAAATGCTCTTTTACAGCGACATTCATCGGCTGCAGTTACACCTGAATTTACTCGAGATCTCGAGATTGTTGGGCGTTCGCAACTGTACTATGTGTGTGTGTGTGTGTGTGAACGTGTGTGGATAAGGGGGCAGCGTGTGGCGTATGGTGGGCGCCCTGGAGAGGTCAGAGTTCACAGTGGCGTTTAGTCAGCATCGGCTATGAAATTAATGAATGAAATTAGGAAATACCCCTAAACCAGGGGTCAGCAACCTTTACTATCAAAAGAGCCATTTTAGGCAAAAAAAAAAAGAAAAGATCATTGTGATGAAGGTAACACAGTTTATAGTCTAAGTATATAGTATATAAGTCTAATGCAGTGAGGGCCAAAGTGAAAATGTACTACGGAGTATTAGGGCCACATTGAGGGAAAAACATCTGAGATTTCCAGAATAAAGTAGTCGTAATATTATGAGAAAAAAGTCATAATGTTACGAGAATAAAGTCATAACTTTACGAGAAAAAAAGTTGTAATATTATCTCGTAAACCTACGACTTTATTCTCGTAATATTATGACTATGTTCTCGAAATCTCAGATTTATTTTTTTTCCTCAATGTGGCCCTAATATTCCGTCATATCGTCGTACCATAGACCTACAACTGTAACAAAATGTAAACAAAAAGCAGTTCTTCATTTCCATTTTTATAAATCCACAAGGAGCCACTGGAGAGGAGCTAAAGAGCCACAGGTTGCTGCCCTCAACTGACGTTTTTCATTATACAACGTGAACTTCTGCAGATGAATTATACTTCGTGCACAGACCATAAATAGGAAGGTGTTTATGTGAAATAGATCAGACAGTTCTCCATGGGCTTAAGAGCTTTACTTATTTTCTGAGGAGGTCTACATGTAGGCCGACCGCATTACAGTACGTTTCCTATCAACGTAATGAGGACATGTTGTTAATCAACGTATCTGACAAGTCTGAAAATGTTGATAAGGAACTTCTATACTACCATTATTTCATTGTACGTATTTATTATATTAATATGTGTTGATTATACTGTAGATTTTAATTTGAACCCCAGGAAGACTAGTAGCTTCCAAGGTAACAACTAATAAACAATACCGTATGTACTGCAGGTATATATGGCTAGACCTACACACTGTGCTTTATACATTTAGAGGTCAACAGTTATACACTCTTCTAAAATAATTTCACAAAAAAAAAAAATAGAATTGTCTTAACTGTATATTGACTACTATTCCTGTTGTGCAGCAGTGAACCAATTTGACTCAATTTGTGATCAGTTTGAAGAGTGAATGCAGAATATATTTTAAAAGCAACAGTTCAAGTTGCGGTCAGCGTTGGTGACAGCAGGGAAGCTGCTTCACTGAGAGACACTCGATACCGACGTCGACAACAGCTGGGAGACTGTTTTTACTGGTGACCCCTCGAGACCTGTTCCCAGTCTCACGGAGAGAAACACAGACTTTAAAAAACGGGGTCTTAAAGGAGATTATCTCAGTAATGATATGCTGAGAGTAACTGGGGTGTCCAACACTAATGTAATAATGTTTCCATAAACTAAAATATTCTTTTTACAGATTAATATGGTGTGTTAGAAGTAATTATGATAAGAGTATCAAAGGGTAGAATTGTCTTTCAGAGTCTATAATGGAGCTCATAGATAAGATCTCATCCTCTCTAATGTTTGCTAAAGGTTGAGAGAAAGTCACAGTCTGTCAGTCTGGCTCATCTGACCTGGATGGAGGAGGGTGATGTCTTTCTATCCAAGTTGTTTTCTCTGTTTGTTCAATTCGTCTGATTTATGGGTACATTTAATCACAGAGGGCCTCTCGCGCTTAAAGTTTCAATTGCAGTTTGATTTACATCCCAGGGCGTCAGTTTTAAAGTAGAAATAGTCCAGGATCACTGTCATGGAGCTGGCACACCATAAATAAACAAGAAAAAAAAGGTGTAAAGCCCCACTGTCAGCCTCTAGAGGATGAAGTGTTCACTGCAGCACTATCAACGAGTTGGACAGAAGAAACAACATTCTGATCATTTTTCTGTTCTTACAGCACTTACCAGTACGAGAGCCAAACATGCAACGTTTGCCAGAGGAAAGGTCATGGAACCAATCCTCTGGGGAGCAGGAGTGTGCTCAGTGAATTTCATATGAATCTGTCTGGTTTTCAATGTAAATTCTGACCTGATGATGCAACGTCTAGACATCTGTAGAATATGTCACGGACAGTGAAGGTGATCTATTGACCGTATATTGACATCATACCAGCAACATTACTACAGTTTCAATGTCTGTATCTGTAGAAAATGTTACGGAGATGGAAAAAAAAGTAAAGATTTATTAACACTTCCTGCTTTCATTTCAAAATAAAAGCCCTCCAGCGTATTTTCTGTGGACAGAATAACTTCAATTGTTAACACAAGGCTTTTATTCTGAAATATGTGCAGGAAAGTGTCTTAGAACATGCAGTGACTTGCAGGGCTCCATGAATGAATAGTATTATAGCACTGGAATAGTACGGGTTTTAATTGTGGATTATTACTATTATTTACAAATTACCACACGTTTCTTAACTTTTCTTTGTCTAAAATAAATATAAAGGACATTTATAATGAAATGAAATGGCCATTATGAAAGGCAAACTCTATGTAGAAAGAAAGGGCTGGCAGCAGCAGCAGAAACGCAGCTGGTCTGAACACTCGATGTGTGAATTACGCAGCCGCCGCGCAGCACAGCGCAACACAGCCGCCACGCGACGCAGCCGCCGCGCGCTGTTCATGCGGGCGGTCTGGCTGGGCCGTTAGATCTGGGTGAAGGTCAGGAATCACACAAGATAAATCCGAGTGCTTGTGAGATGATTAACTGGATAGGAAAAAAGCAACATATTAGTGATACACAAAATTATGTTTTATTATTCTCTTTTGATTTTTGCTTTTGAACTGCTGAATAATTTGACTTCTTTAGGACTCACCCAGACAGCTTTTAAACTGCATCACCACAGTTTTCTACTCGTGTAGACTGACAAATAACAGAACAACTCAGACTCCCAATGTTTAGATTTGACTTGTTTTCTGATTCATCATCCAGCTAAACAGAGTATCAGTGTAGGTAATGTGGGGGTTTAAAAAACCTGTTCATTCCCATTAAATTTGGGTTTGATTATTCTAAAAGAGGCCCTCCAGCTTGCGTGAGGCATCCATGTTTGTTTGGTACTTCTATATTATGAAGCACCAAGTCGCATATAATGGAGCTTTCCCTGTCATAATTATGACTTGGATGTTGATTGAACGCTAAGTCAGAAACTGGTAATAATGGTGACTCTGATATAACTGAAGAAGCTGTTGTTTGTGGTGGCGTTGGTTCATAAAACATCTTATGTGGTGCACATTTAAACACAGGATCCAGGGAGCCATTCCAACAATTTATTGTAGTCAAGGTGGTTAAGTTGGATGGCAGTTGGATGATTTTTTCTATACAAAGAAACATTAACAGAGGATATTATATATATCAGAAATATACTACAAATTACAAATAATAAATGAGATCATTTTAACTTATTTTATTCATGCATCCACAATCTGGAATTTGCCTTTTCTCCTTGACATATTAAACTCAGGTATCCAACATAACACAAAACAATCTGTTAACTTTCAAACAATATATATTTCATTTCAACCAAATAAATTGTAAAGGTACAAAAGCCTTATCAAACTCACATCACTCTCTCTTTGTTCTTCCTGGGATTGTTTGGAGGGAAAAGGGAGAGTCCAGGCCTGGAGGGCAGATTTATATAACCTAGGGGGAGTGGTTTAATCTGCAGTGGCATTCTATACCATGCTTGCAGGTGGGTGGAGACTTGTGATTTAACAGCAGCCCCTTCAAATGGTACATTTGAATTTGATAAATGATTTGCAAGTTATTCACTGGAGTCAGATTCTACTGGTGAAAGAATGACCAGTCAGGCCACTGGTCTAACAAATTTTTTCCCTTTTGATGTGACCTCCACTTTTCGGGTCCTTCCATCGTGACTTGGGAAGATTTGTGACACTTCCCTACAGGCCATAATCCTCTAGGTAGCTGGGGGTCCATTATCAATACTACTGTTACCGTACCTGCAGGTTGGGAAGGTAGTTTCTAATGTAGGAGGACCAAAACCGATCAGCTGGTATTTGACTGTGCCTCCATCATCTCCGTCCAAGCAAGTTAGTTTCTGCATAGACAGCCTGTGGAAGAGAAGCATCTCGCCACACCATGAGAAGGAGATTTGGGGTAATGGGGTCAGGGTCTGCTATGTCAGTGATATCCGACTGGTTTGGAATTTAGAAATCCTTCTATCTCCACTAGGACTGTGTTTAAGACTTCCTCAAAAACAGTTTGACTTCCCACTGTCACCCTGAGAGCAGCTTTAATGGATCTGATTTCCCTTTCCCACATTCCCCCAAAGTGAGGGTCATTTGGAGGGTTAAAGTGGAACCGTATTTGCGATTTACCTAGCTGTTCTCTCAGGTGTGGATTCATGGCTGCGAATGCATCTCTCAGCTCTCTGTCTCCTCCTTTGAAGTTGGTGCCACAGTCAGAATGGAGCTCATAAGGGTGTCCTCTATGTGCAATGAAACGCCTGAGGGACATAAGGAAACTGTCAGAATCAAGACTGTTTAACAGTTCTATATGGGAACATCTGGTGGTCATACATTTGAACAGTATTCCCCATCGTTTCTCTACCCGGCGCCCCACTTTAATGTTTAGGGGACCGAAACAGTCTACTCCTGTAGACCAGAAAGGGGGTTTCCGTAGCCTCAGCCTGGATGAAGGTAGGTCTGCCATTTTTGGATAGACAGGTTTTGCCCGCCATTTTCGGCACTCAGTACTCAGCACTGATGCTTTTTGACAGCTTGTCTGCCCCGGAGGATCCAGGAAGCATGGCGTATTTCAGCAAATACACTGTCAGGGCCTGGGTGAAGGAGACACTCGTCAAAATCCTCAATCAGCAGTTGTGTTAGAGGATGTTTAGGGTCAAGCACTATGGAATGGATGGTATCATGTTCGAGGTCTTTACTCTGTCTCAGTCTGCCACCCACTCTTATGATTCCAAGTGTTTCATCAAACTCGGGAGAGAGGCGACAGACGACTATGTGGGGGAAGTTCTATTGCTATTTACCAGGAGGAAGGTGAAGGAATGCAGGACCTCTATGCCACCGATGTGTGGTAGTTAGATCTTTGAGTGGCTTACCTCTGGTGATATCGTCTGCAGAGTTTTGCTTTGTGTCCACATACCTCCATTCACTGGCTGAGGTTAGTTTGAGTATCTCCACAATTCTGTTGGCTATAAAGGCCTTATACCTGCAGGATTCAGATAGGAGCCATGTTAGTACCACAGTGGAATCAGACCACAGAAAGGTTCTGTCAATGGGGACTGTCAGTTCAGATTTGATCGGTTTACTCAGCTGGGCTCCAGTCAGGGCTGCAGATAGCTTCAAGCGGGGTATAGTCAGTTGCTTTAGAGAGCTACATGTGATCTGGCCATTACAAATGAGACATTAGTCTCTCCCATCTGGTTTATTGTAGTCAAGGTGGTTAAGTTGGATGGCAGTTGGTGGATGATTTTTTCTATACAAAGAAACATTAACAGAGGATATTATATATATCAGAAATATAATACAAATTACAAACAATAAATGAGATCATTTTAACTTATTTTATTCATGCATCCACAATCTGGAATTTGCCTTTTCTCCTTGACATATTAAACTCAGGTATCCAACATAACACAAAACAATCTGTTAACTTTCAAACAATATATATTTCATTTCAACCAAATACATTATAAAGGTACAAAAGCCATATCAAACTCACATCACTCTCTCTTTGTTCTTCCTGGGATTGTTTGGAGGGAAAAGGGAGGGTCCAGGCCTGGAGGGCAGACTTATATAACCTAGGGGGAGTGGTTTAATCAGCAGTGGCATTCTATACCATGCTTGCAGGTGGGTGGAGACTTGTGATTTGACAATAACATTCATACCAGAAGTAACATGAAGGGAAAAAAATATGTACTTCTGCAAGAACATTTTCTTTTTTACGTCAATGTACTTCCGGTTTAGTTCGGCACTGTGGAAACAACCACAACAGTGGAACAATGGAGCGAACACCTGGGGAGAGGTTCGTAGAATTTTATTTTCAGATTTTCCTCAAATATAAAGACAAGACAAATGAGACAAGAATTAACCAGTTAGCCCACTCAGGCGTCCCTCCGCCTCATTCACCACCATGAAGAGACTACTTCACAAGGAAGCAGAGCGGGCGACATCTCCGGAGACGGAACCAATCAATAAACTTTCTGTTGCTGCCGTTACACAGGGTAGACCCAGAGCTGCCACTGACCACAGCCCACTGTAACCCCCTGCACCTCCCTGGATGATGTCGCAAGCTGAGGGGGGGAAGGGCAACGACGTACATGAAACCTGCCTTGGCGGAGGTCTGCGCTCTCCGAGTGCACTTCTAGTATATATACTGGGAAAAAAAAGTTTGTAAACTTGTGTTTGGTGGATTATTTCAGGCTCGTTTGCGCTGGTGTCGACAACACAGACAATGGAACCTGAACATGTGGGGGAATGTCATGTTCAGTGATGAGTCCAGGTTCTGTCTGCCAAAGTTGGATGGCAGGGTCAAAGTATGGAGACGACCTGGAGAACGCTATGCTGATTGTTGCACCGATGGAGTAACAGCTTTTGGTGGAGGCAGTGTCATGGTGTGGGGCGGCATCTCCCTCACTGGCAAAACAAGGCTTGTCATCATTGAAGGCCATCTCAATGCAGTGAGATATCGGGATGTGATTCTGCAGCCAGTGGCGATCCCATATCTCCACAATCTGGGACCTAACTTCATCCTCCAAGAAACAACGCTCGCCCCCACAGAGCCAGGGTTATCACAGACAACCTCCACAATATGGGAGTAGAGAGAATGGAACGGCCTGCCAAGAGTCCAGACCTCAACCCAATTCAACACTTGTGGGATCAGCTTGGGCGTGCTGTATGTGTTAGAGTGACCAACACAACCACGCTGGCTGACCTGCAATGAATCCTGGTTGAGGAATGGAACGCCATCCCCCAGCGACCAAACACAAGTTTCAGTTTATATAAATACACACTCCAAAGTTGGGCTAAATTTTAGCGAGGTAAAACTGAAATGGCCATTTTCACAGGGGTCCCTTGACCTCTGACCTCAAGATATGGGAATAAAAATGGGTATTATGGGTACCCACAAGTCTCCCCTTTACAGAGATGCCCACTTTATGATAATCACATGCAGTTTAGGGCAAAAACCATGCTGTTTTTTTTTTTTTAAATGCAATATGAATGTGTTATTTTCGCCTATTCTAAAATTATGTGTTTGAATATTTCTGCATATTGGGGTCTATAAACAGTCTTTGAATTACATAAATTGGGTATCACTGTAAAGCTGAGACTCTTGTGGATCCAATGAACCCAACTGTATTCATGTGTGATGATGTTAGTCCCCATAGGAGCCATTTCATTGTAGTGAGGCCATTTTTTTAAACTTGACCTCACTGTATAAAATAACCTGTGGTGACCTCTAGGATAGTCACAGCCTCATGAAACTTTACAGCCACAAACTAGAGACCTAGCGCATTCAGAGGATGGATGGCTTTCCTAGCTACATTGTTAAATTTAGCACCAAATCTGTGTAACAAATGGTATCAACACAAAAATTGCTGCAACAACCTGTGAGACATAATAGAGCATGGGGATGACCATCATATACTTATATAATAATGTGCTAAACTCTTTTACACTTGTACAATTCATTTTAAATGATTTATTAATTCATATTTATGACTGATTTATGACTAGAACAACTTGACACACAGTGCTGAGCAGCATCTCAAATTAATCTTCAGGTTCTCAGCTTTCAGATGGTATACACCACTTATATGTGACATCCACTGTTGACCTGCTATCTCCCCCTAAAGACCCCCTGGGCCTCCTAAAAAAAGACAAAAAAACAGGACTATTATGGGTCTCAAGAGAGTTAATGGGGACATGGCATGAAAAAGTAACTTTTTTGAAGCTTTTACATATACATTTGGGTATGTGGTATCTTTTTGAACAACAAAGCATGTGAACATGTTCAACTCAAAACCCAAAATACGAAACTGAGTATGAACTAAGTATGAAACTAAGTATGAAACTGAAAATGATTATGATATGTCCCCTTTAACTAGAACACAGGGGGAGTAACCTGGACACAATCTAAATGGATTGTAGAAAAAAATGGATCGTAGATTGCAGATAGGTAACAACAGCCATGTCTACAATTTGGCAACATTTCTGTCAGCAACTAGTGGCACAGCAACTTGCAATATATTTTAGGGAAAAGGTTTTTAGGGACGGGACTAGTAAAATATAAAATACATCACAACAAACCTAATCAAACATCTTCAGAGACATCACGCAAAAGAAAAGGATGAGCTGTTTGTTGTTGAAAACGTGGAATGTTGTTGCCTGACTCAACACTTGGAGGTACTTCGAGGTACAGTTTTCCATAATGTTGCGAGGCAAATAACACATGTGCAATAAATGAGCTTCATCACATATACTGTATATGATGGGGGAAACAACATTCACAGTGCTCTGTGCAAACATGCATTGCAAAGTTTATCAAACACTTAGATGAAGCTTCAACAGTCTGTGTTAAACAAATCAATATATCTTCCAATGTTACGGCCTGTTTAGTATAAAAAAAAAGAAGAAATTCTGTACTAGAAAGACAGACTTTAAAAATGTTGAACCTGCTCTTTAATATGTACTATACAGTACTTCGTAGGGTATCACTGAACTTCCATCATCAGACATGACATCAGACAAGAGAGAAACTAAGAGAGACTCAGAATACTTTTTATTGGAGGAGTGTATATGGTGGCAAGAGTCCATCTCTTACGTTTTCTACGGATAATACGTTTTCTATACCTGTATACAGACATTAACTAGTATTCAGCTCCCTGCAAATAGACCACACCACTTTCACGGCTGGTTTAATACCTATCCAAGTGTGGTACCCTGGTAAAAAGCTCTTTGGAGGGGGTGTGTGTGTGTGAGAGACAGAGAGAGAGAGAGAGAGAGAGAGAGAGAGAGAGAGAGAGAGAGAGAACATTTAGAGACTTTTCTTTGTGTGTGCCTGTGTTTGTGTGTGTGTGTATACAGTATGGATGTGTGTCTATGTCATTAAGCTTTTTTTTCCCAATCGCTAGATGTGACATAGATAGGAAAACTACTTCATACACTTTTTCGGGGCTAACGTATTTGGGCGGGGCCCTGACTCAATATAGACATGTAAATGTCCTCAGGGCTGGACCCTTATCATGCCTGAGAAGTTTGGGGCAGATCAGACTATGTGCAGTGGAGTTACAACAACTTCCTGTTTCATGGCGAATGGCTCAAAATGGCCAGGGTCAGGTGATTCAGTGAAAACTCACCATTTGAATAACTTTTCAACCTGAAGGTCTTAAGATGATCCTGACCAAATTGCAAGTCTGTCTGATTAAATCTGTAGGAGAAGTTTGTTAAAATACACGACCTATAAAATGCTAAAAATGGGTGAAAATTGCACATTAAATAAAAAATTGCTGACTTCCTGTTGAATTTTGGGCATACCTCCAAGAGGCTTTGTTGTGCGTCTCCACATGTTACATCTGCCTACCAAATTTCATACATGTAGATTTTGCAACACCAGAGCCCGAGACCCTGAAAATATATAATTTTTCACCGTGTCTGATAAGTGTGCCAAGTTTAACAACTTTTTGAGCATGGCAAAGCCCTCAAAAAGGCGATTCATTCGAGATTAGAAAAATAATAATTCCTACAGTTTCAACAGGGCCTTTGCTGGCACCGTTGTCGGTGCTCGGGCCCTAATTAATAACAACAATTTAATACTAGACAACATATTGCATGCAGCAACAGTTTGGGCCCGGTGTTCCCATGTTATTCGGTCTCTGTGTGTCTCTCGCTCCCCGCAGTCACCCCTGTGTTAATGTGGCGACGTTAGGTCGTCCTCAGTTTCCCTTTTGATTGTTTTATACATTTTACAACATACACACACAATTGTCATCATGTGTATGGCAACGAGTTGGAAGTGTCGACTCGGCCTCCAAATTCTCCAGATCTCAATCCGATCAAGCATGTGTGGGATGTGCTGGACAAACAAGTCCGATCCATGGACCCCCACCTCGCAACTTACAGGACTTAAAGGATCTGCTACTGACGGCTTGGTGCCACATACCACAGCAGACCTTCAGAGGTCTAGTGGAGTCCATGCCTCGATGGGTCACAGCTGTTTTGGTGGCAAAAGTGGGACCTACTCGATATTAGGCAGGTGGTCTTAACGTTATGGCTGATCGGTGTATATTTCTCTCCATTAACCAGTGTTGGTCCTCCTCCAGTCCAGAAGGTGGTGGTAATGTGCCTGAAGCTGTTTGGTAAATGACAAAAACAGCAGAAGACTTTTTAGAACTACAGGCCTGTAGTTGGTGATGTCCTGCGGGCCTCTCCACACTGACATAGGGTCGTTGACTGAAAACTTGTTTTTCAGGTTTTCAGAGCAGCTCTTCTTTGAGTCTGTCCCCACTTCCGTAGGCCTCCTCTTTGGCCTGGCGAAGCTGCCTGAGTTTTGCAATAAACCAGGGTTGATTGTTATTGTATGTGCTGAAGGTTTTTGTCATCAAACACACGTCCTCACAAAAACTGATGTGAGATGTCACAGTGTCAGTGAGTCCATCCAGGTCTAAAGTAGCAGATTCAAAAACACTCCAGTCAGTGCAGTCGAAGCAGGTCTGTAACTCCAGCTTCGCCTCGTTGGTCCATCTCTTCACGGCCTTTACTACAGGCTGAGCAGATTTTAGTTTCTGCCTGTAAGTCGGGAGAAGATGAACCAGACAGTGATCAGAGAGTCCGAAAGCTGCTTGGTACATCTGTACACCAACCTTTGTTTATGTAAAAGCAGATTCCTTCTCCTCTCGTTTTCCCCGATAGCTCCATTAAGCGGTCCGCTCGGAGGAGTCGAGAGCCCGGTAGATGTAGTGAAGTGTCTGGAATGTGCTCACCGAGCCAGGCTTCAGCGAAGCACAGGGGCGGCGGACCTGCAAAAGTCTGTGTTTGCTCAGTTGAGAAGCAGCAGCTCGTCCATCTTGTTGGCCAGAGAGCGGACGCTCGCCAGATGAATTGACAGGAGCGCAGTTGGAAATCCCTGCTGTTACAGTTTAATGAGAAATCCAGCCCGTTCCCCCCACCCCCCATTTCTGTCTCCTGGTAATCCTGTAGAGAGCTGCTGCTCCGCCAACTAAGAGCTTGTCAGATGGTCAAAAGTTTCTCCCTCATGTATGTAACCGGAGACGGAGAGCAGAAAACAGATTAAACAGACAGAAACAGGAAAAGTATGAGTGAGCGCACCACTCACTGCCACTTGCGGCGCCATTTTAGATATGTTACAGTTTAGTTTAGTTTACTTACAATGGATTCATATTCCTTAGCTTCTTACCTTTCAAAAGAAACCAGATATATGCATATAAGCCTATTCCTGAGGAGCTAGGGAGGCGCTCAGGACTCATTCCCAATGTACTATAAACATCATAACTTTTTGTGTCTGCAGGGCAGAAGGAGGCGCTGTTACATAATATACCTTTAATGTAGTAATCATTTATTGATATTATCATGCTACACATAGCCCCTTTCCATTTCGACTTAGAATAAAGAATATGAGAAGCACGTGCACTCTCAAAGCTGCTTGAAACTGTATTGAAATGTAGAGTTGTTTTTTTTAGTTCCTGCAGGTCTGGAACTGCTACAGTATACTGTGGTAGGATTACAGGTTTACAGGCAGAGCACAGTTCATGAATAGTTTAAGAGAAAGGGTCCCCAGATACATGTGCCCTATCCAGTAGGATAAGGCACTACAATATCCCTCACTGTGATTAAATCCAACGTTACCTGCACCAAAGTAGAGGAAAACAACATGGAAACAGAGGAAGGAAATCCATTTGCTTTTACCTCATTTGGCAGCAAACACAACAATGTGGAAAGAACATGGGGACGAGGAAATAGAAAGTGTAGAGGACAGAAGGATTCATCGGTCCACACATGAGCTACCTCGAGAAAACAGGAGGAGGAGGAGTAGAAAGAAGATTTCAAGCGAGATGGTTTTATGGTAATAATAATGATCATGTTTCATGAAGGGAAGAAGATAAAGGATACTATAATTCCCTGTATAGTCTGTATGATAGTCAATGTGATATCTTTTCAAATGATGGATAGCATTTTTAGGCTTTCAAATGTGAATACATGCTGGAAAAATTACAGGTATACAAATCATATCATATAAAATCACAAATGTTGCTTGTAGTGACAAACCCACAGAGAATGATCACCAACTCCAGCTCTACAGAGCTTTGCAGGCTGTTCTCATACACTGTCCGTAACTATACCAAAGTAACGCACTATAATTTGTATACAGTATAACCCACATAATCAATTCATATGTAATCCACGTAATCGTGAGCCAGGACAAAAAAACACCGGACTTTCACCCAGGAGACCACTGATTGTGTCCCGTGTGAAACCAGAAGTCAATGTTGACTTATTTGTCACGTACGGGTATGGGTTTGGTCACACCTGGGGTAAGCCTATAAGATGCACAACAATACAATTCAATTTAGAATGATGTCATTATTGGTTATAGTTAACATTAGCATTAGCATTATTGTACCTTGGCACAGGTAAAAAACAAGGTTGCATCTACCTTAATCACTCATTTAATGCACCACACGGCAAGCATGCTAAATGACCCTTAAAGGCAGGGTTGACGGTGTTATCCAGTATCCACTATTTGTTATATTGGTTGAAATGGTCTTTACACCCCGACAGCGATCCATTACTGATGAGCTCTGAAAAAGGACCGGAGAAGAGTCGTCATCTGTAGCTGCTGTAATCCTGTAAAAACGTCTACCAATCACTGCCTCGCGCTCCGCTTGGAAAGAACCAATCAGATGCCTCCCTGCCTCCCTGCTGCGTTCTCTACCCTTGGCGTGCACCAGCCTGAACTCAAAGCACGTCGCTGCCGCACGTTTCCTGGAGAATGGAAGGAAAAACTCAGCCCTGCAGTAGCACTGCTGCGGTTACTTGTCATGAGGTAGCGTTGTTCAGTTGAGGTCCTCTCTCCGCTCTGTGTCTGTGAAGTAGTTACGATGCGGCGGTGCTCGTGCATGTGTGTGTGTGTGTGGGGGGGCGTTGCCTTGGAAGGAGCCCCGAGTGGGGGCGGGAGGGTTTAGACGGAGCTCCTGAGGCGATGCTACTTTCAAATGATGCCAGCTTTCCAACATCGTCGACCTTACCTTTAACAGACGAACACACAATGTTACGTGACCAACAGAGAGGTCTGCGTGTGGCCTTTCTGCTGTTTTTGACAATCACTGTCACAGTTGAGACTGCAGAGCCTCATTCATTTAAAAGATTTGGTGCCTGCCGCATTGGGATCACTTCAGACGCTTCGATGTGATGCTTTGATGTGATGACGTTCGAGATTGATGCTAACGAAGGCCCCGCTCCAGCCGCCTATGTTCAGCCGCTGCCTCTGCTCATCCCTGCTGAAGCACAAGCTTCATCTGCAGATGATGGCGACAATATTTCATTGGTGTCCGGTACATCAGTGACCCGCGGAAGACCTTTCCTCCAGTCCGCATGTCGAAGTTTCCTTGGGCAAGATACTTAACCCCAAATTGTGTGTGTATGGGTGAATGCTGACATGTAGTGTAAAGTGCTTGAAAGTGGTTTTTCGCCCAGAAATACGCTGTTTAAATGCAAGACTATTTTACCATTAAAATGCATTACATTTCTCAAAGAGCACATGACCCTCTCCACCTCGCCCCCCTGCTCTCCATCACGTCTCATTAAGCTTTCTAACTACCGCCCCAGAGCTGGTCACTGGTCCTCTAACTCAGTTGAATGAGAGTGGCGACGCAACTGTGTGTTAACGGAATGGATGGACAGGACAAAGAGACTGGGTTATTTTTTTTTCTCCAGTTCTACAGCGTTCCTCCTCCGTTCATGGGCATCAAGGAGGTGACTCTATCCTCCCAGATGGAGATGGATTACCTCTCAGCAGAGATCCAGGACCTGTTACAGAAACAGGCTGCATCTGTTGTCCCCACTCATGGCAGACAGACGCTGCATACTTCCTGGTTCCCAAGAAAACAGGAGATTTCAGACACATTTTGTATCTCCACATCCTAAACCGTCGTATTGCCCCGCAAGGTGTTCCGTATGTTAACCATCAAGTGTTACTGGACAACATCATCACCATCATATAACATTTTCTTTACCCCCCTTTTAAAGAAATGTAACTCAGTAATGTTTACTCAGAGTACATTCTAACTGACCTATTGTTTTTATTCACTTTATCAAAGTACACAAGAACTTTTAACCAATGTAAAATGTATTTAAAGTAACTATTGTTACTTAACCTAAAATATTCTAGTACTCTTTCCATCCCAGGTTATATCACAATATTTGTCAACATCACAAAATAAAATGAAATTTGTTACCCAGGATACTGACACTATTATTTGGAATTGTAAAGCTTACATGTTTTAAAAGTGATTGTTTGTATTTTTGCATTATATTACACTTGTGTTTATACAGAGCTGTGAAGACAGCAGTGAAGAGGTTTTCATAAATATGACCTTGGACCTTGGTTACTATCTGGACTGCTGTTTCGGGGTAAACTAAACAGAACCTTGCAGAATGTTCATACTTGGTGTTAGGGGTGGGCGAATACATCAAATATAGTTGATGTATCGCAGTTTGTCCCATGCGCGATGTATAAAATGACTATCGCGAACATCAACTACAAATTGTCATGTAATGTTTTTAAGCCACCGCGCCAACATTAGACTCACTTTGGCATTTCCTTCTCTCCCTCTCTCCTACCGCTCCCTCTCACAGCCCATCCAGACCTGTCTCCTGGGCGAGTGTGTGTGACATATGCGGCCGGTGTGTTTTTGTATTTAGAGTAGTGATGGGAATTCCAGCTCTTTTTAGTGAGCCAGATCATTTGGCTCAGCTCACCAAGAAGAGTCGGCTCTTTCAGGTCCCAAACGGCTCTTCGTTTTACCACATGTCTTTTATAGTTCAGCCAAATATAGCGCTGTTTTGACCTATGATTAGTATGTGTGCACATATATCACTTAAATTATTCAATATAATTATACTACACCTTATAATTTCCAGAATACCATCATTTTACATGCTGCTTCATTTCCGGCTGTCACTCATCTTGTCTGTTATTCGCGCAACGCACTCCCCTCTCTTTCTCTCCTCTGCTCCCTCCTGCTCTGTACCTGTAGACCGTCAGCGTACCGGGCACCCCCGCCCCTCTCTGCTGGATGGTATGATCCTTGTTGGTCATCACCTGATTGGTCGCATGGACGTCAATAACACAACATTCAGTCACAGTCAGTGCATGGAGTGCCCGTGGTGCGGAGAAGATCATCCTATCGTTCTGCCTTGAATTAAATAAAAAAAAGAAAAAACGTCTCTCTGACGGGACTTTCACGATTCACAACCAAAACATCACTAATTTGGAGGGATGCAGCGGAGAGGGAAAAGCGGAAGACGAGAACACAACCAAAGCAACCAGAACCAGCCCAGAAGCAAATGACTCTGGCTTCCTTGCTTTCCAAGTGACAAAAAAAGTGCAAAATGGAAAGAAATCACAGCCGCTGTAAACAACTACATCGCAACGCCGGTCAGTGTAGTTGAAAAGCCCAGATTCAAAAGACTCATTAAGACACTTGATCCAAAATATGAACTGCCTGGTCGCAAATGTTTTGCGGAGAAAGCTCTACCGGAGTTCTACATTTCAGTGAGAGAAAAGTTGGCCAAACAGCTAACAGGAGACCCACTTCTCCACATCTACCGATCTGAACGTCCAGCTAACAGAACCAAAGCTGTCAGCCTGAATAAGTGGACCAGGCTGCTTTGGCCACACAGTAGGCTGCAGCTCGCCAATGGTGAGTCTTTCTACACTAGTGGGAAAATAATATTTTTTTATTATCAGCAATGTTATAACAGCTTACTGGTAACAATGAGTTACTTTACACTTATTACATGCCATTAAAAACTGTGTGTGTGTGTGTTATGTATTTATCAAAATATGTAAAGCATTTACTGCCAGATAACTATTTGGTTAAAGTGAATACTGTTGGAAACTGTTTTGTTAAATTGAACTTGTGATTTCCCCCTTTTTGCGTGCAAGATTAAAATTGTTCTAATAGAAACCACTAATGAATATAAAGAAGAAGGTTTCAATGCAGACATACAGTATGCTGCAGGGACTACAAGAGTCATCATATTGGTGTGATTGTATGCATCAAAGGGTTAAATCGAGCATTCATGAAGTGCTTAGAGGATATTTGAAAATATTGCGATATATATATCGTGTATCGCGATATTGCCTAAAAATATCACAATATTATTTTTAGGCCATATCGCCCAGCCCTACGTGGTGTTAATAGTTTTGGACTGCACTGAGAGAAAATATAACCTGATATACAGTGGGAAATGTTTCATAACCCTTGAAGCAGACTTTAAATAGTCGATAAATTGATGTAAAATGTCGACTGTTTTAAGTTTTACAGGGGTAAAGAAATTCCAGAAAAGCCCAATTTTCAGAGACATGAAGGTTTATGCAGAGCAAATAGACAGTGCATGACAGTGAAGACCACAGAACATGCAGAAAGAGAAAATTGGAAGTTGGGGTGTGAAAAAGGAGACGGACGGGTGGAGAGGGAGAGACCGACTGTGACCACGAGCTAGCAGCAGAGAGAGAGAGAGAGAGAGAGAGAGAGAGAGGAAGGAAGAGAACACAGAACAGGAATCGGCAAAGAAACGAGGAAAAGAGAGGAGAGGAAGAGAATAACTCCTGAGGCAGCTGGATGCCACAGCTTATTTCCGACTGTCTGTCGGCTGAGCCAATGGAACATGAAATTGAATTATCTTCTCTATAAGTTACAAAGTCAACGGAGCTGAGAGGGGAGGGGATGGAGAGAAGGAGACAATTGGAAGAAGAGGGACTGGTAAGAAGAGATGGAGAAGAGGAGAAAGAGGAATATTCTTCTCTCTTTGTCAATCTCTTCCACAAAAATTGTTGATCCACTGGATAATTCCATCCGTCCAACTTAGTTCTAAGCGAGAGTCATGTGTAACAGTGATCTTCAGAGTCGTACGTCATGTGGACACAAAATCAGACCTAACAGACAGAGCTTGAAATTACATTATTACCATGGAGACGGATCAGACATTACATGAGGCTACTGTGAAGCAGAAAAAATGAAAATCTGGAAACATGGAAAACAACTGGAAGGCTGAAAGTCTGATGAAATCATCAAAGTGCAAACGCTGTAGTTTAACCGTTTATTGTCTGTCTTTGGCCCCTGGTGCATAAAAACATATTTATTTACACTTCCTCTATATCTTGACAAATGTCCTGGCTGTAATGCTGATGTTATACAGCTGTGATGTGGGAGGAACTATTAGTACAAAATAGGAACAACTGTGTTACAAACTATCTGGTTGTTTGATAAAGTCTCAAATGTACTGGAAGCCTGTGGATTTAAAAACCGAAGGAGAGAAGTTAACTACGACTCCCAAGGTGAATTACAGCAGGAAACATCCAATCACAGAGCCTAATTTTCAGGTATATGTGCCGCCAACGGTGGAAAGAAGCTTTACGATTCCGCTGTTCAGAAAGACAATTTTAGAACCCCCAGTTTAAACCAATTTACTTTTGAATTTTGGATGTACCTCGTTTGGTTTTCAACTGCAACGAACAGCACTTTGAAATGGCGACGGCTCTGATTCGTTCCCTAGTTCTGGTTCCTTCCCCACCAGAGAGGTGATGTTCCACGTCTCTATAGAACCAGTCTGCGATGGCGGGGACAGCGTGCCTATGGGTCACCGCATTTGCCTGCCACCCGGCTGGCAGTGCTCCCGACTCCAATGCTCCACGCCGTTCTTTCGGGCTGGGTCAAGGCCTGGCTGGCGAGCTTCCTTCTCAAGTCCTCACGAGGGGGGGGGGCCCTGCTGCAGCTCTCTTCTGGACGATTCACAGGGTCTGTGAATTGACATCACATGCATTACCTGTGCTAAATCAGTGAACAGCAAGGAGCCTGGACAACGGACTGAGGGACAGGTTTTCTAAGATGTGTGCTGCAGCTGCAATCTGTGTGTATTCAGTGTCTGATTCACTAAAGACAACAGCTCATTACACAGTCAGCTCCTGGACTGATCCTCGAACTGAACCTCCAGACACACTGAGAGGAGAGGAGATTTCTATGAGCTCATCAAGCTCAGAAAATAAATTCAAACCAAATATTTAATTTGGCTGCGGTTCAACAGAAAAACAGAAAAAAAATATGAATGAAAATTTGATATTGTAGTATTTAGCATATTTTTTAATACACTGAGAATCATTAAACATGTTCATGGTAGACAAAAAGGAGATGAAGTGCTGCTCACAGCATCCACTGGGAGGAGGTCACATGTCATCGACTAGCAGTGTGTGTGTGTGTGTGTGTGTGTGTGTGTGTGTGTGTGTGTGTGTGTGTGTGTGTGTGTGTGTGTGTGTTCGCTGGTTGCTTGTGCGTCCCAAGTTCTGTTTCTTGTGAAAGGTGGAAATCCATCTGTTGTAGAGGGCTTGCCAGAGTTCAAGGCTGGCATGTATAGTCTCTACATGAGACATACACTTCTATTGGACATAAAATCAAGTTAACATGTTACATCCAGGTTGGACTTGATTGACGGTGCTAAGTGAAATGACAAAACTGAGCTTAGTACAAAAGTGGTTTGGGCTCAATACACACAGCATCCATGATATTGATTGTGTGAACTTTAATTGACCTTTATGGAACCACTTTAGCCCTGTCTGATTTGTTCAGGTTCATTCAAGTCAGGTTTTGGAATTTAAGCAACACTTTTCTTGGAACGGGCCCCTGATCACACACAGGCTTTGCCCCTTTTTGTACAAAACAGCCGTATCTTCCACTTGTTAAAGGGACTCTATGTAAGAATCAGAAATTGCTTGTTCACAGAGATGCCTGTGGTCGTTAAGTCAACGAAAGTCAGCGTCCTGTTGCTTGCGCTCGTGCTCGCTCTACACAGCATCGATCAGCACAGTGAGGCGACACACGTCAGATAAAACCACAATATCACTTTATATTTCAGCTGCTTGGCAGTAATGTTAGCTGACCAGACGAAGGTCTCTCCATGAATCGATGCTGATACTGTGTTGTCCTGCTTCAGCCTCCCAACCGCGGTCAGAATGAACAGGGGAGACACCAGGACACGACACGGGAAACCTCTGTCGGTCTGGAGGAGCTGCAGCATTTATTTCTGCACAGACGTCCACTGAACATTCACTAGATATTCTCAGAGCTAAACTAACTCTTCTGCAGTGTGGAGTGAGCGCGCAAGCGAGTGAGAACGAGCAGAATGTGGAAGGCAAGCATGCATAGGAGCATCGACTCCGGCCCTGGAGACCAAAGTTACGGTCTCCCCTGTGTCCTCTGGCCGCGGTCAGGGGGCCAAAGAAGGAAGAGTTAACACAGTTTTGCAAGACAGGCTTCACTAGATATAACTTAATGGTTTTGGTGGTGTAGTTTGTGATTTGAATACAAAACAGTGAACATGGAAATTCTTCGTCAGCAGGTCAACACTTTTCTTGGCCAATGTATCAGAATGTTTTTTTTAAACAACAGTTTGGATATTGTCTAATTTGTAATATCGGCTCCTTGCGTTGTCTTTCACTGTCTACTTGTTGGTGTTCTAACAGATGGTCTTGGCACAGCTGTCACAGATGAAGAGCTCCTTTTTGGATTTGCTGCTCTACTGTGGAGGACTGGAAGCCTGGTGGCCTCCGTGGGCAGATGTTTGTGATCTTCTGCTCAGTGTCTGGTCCTCAGTCATCCACCTGGGACACAGTTTGCTGTGGTGTTGACATCCTGTCCTCTCCAATGCCAATTAATCCACAGCCAAGACCCTGTCGTGATGAAGATGGCCTGGCGGATGTGAAGGATGAAGTGTTTTCAGATGGTAAAGGAGCTCAAGAAACTTGATATGACCCAGGAGATGGCTCAATGATAGGATCTTTGGCAGTGTCTGCCATGTCTAAGGGCTGACGATCTAACATCTTGCATTTGCAATACTGGACCAGCAGGATTAATCTGGGTGGGTAAAGTGGAGAAGCAGCACCTTGTCCCTCCCTCATTACCAACACTGAGGTGCCCTTGAGCAAGTCCCTTAACCCTCTTCCGCTCCAGCTGGAGCTGCTCAGTGGCCAGCAGTTCAGACTGTGGTTGTACTGGGCAGCCTCCAGGTGTGAATGTATTGATTGATATCCAAAATTTGAATAATGATCATCCTGGCCTGACCAGATTGATCACATTGTCTCTTTATTGCGAAAATTGCAAGTCTTTTTTACCCTTTTTCTATATGCAAAATCATATAAACTTATTTTCAGATTTTTATTTTGGTTATCTGGTTCCATCAATCGATACTGTATGATTCTAAATTGATGTTTATCCGTGTGCAGTGTCGATGACCTCTTTAAAAATATGTGATGGAATTACATTTAGAGTACAAGTTGTTGATTTCATGCCTCTTATTGTTTCTTTCAGATGTATCGGAGAGATGGGCTAAAAGTGAGAGAAAACAGGTGGCCCTGAGGGTATAACAGAAATAGCCATATCCAGTTGAACATAATTAGCTCTGATATCTGTGATCTTATTTTGAAAATATGTAAGAAATTCTGCACATCTAGTAGGGCTATACTGAAGTCCAGAGTGGGAAGAAAGATTAACAACATAATTTATTGTGCTGAAGAACACCCTTTAGGGTTATGGTGGTGATCTGCAACTAGATTTGTAAAGAAAGTAATTCTTGCATTCTTAACGGCTACTTGATAAGCACGCATTCGATTTTTGTTGTTCATCAGATTTCCACTTTTGCTGTGCTCTACGACACCGTCATTAAGCCATAAACATACATTTGGTTTATGTTTCTTAAGTTTGAGAGAAGCAATAGAATCCAGAATAGAGGCACAGTTGTTATTCCAGAGTCTAACTAAGTCATTGGAGTTAATAGTATCAGTGGTAGCAGCTGTGGTGCAAGCCTGAAGACTGGATGCAAGAAAAAAATGTGAAAACTGAGTTGCAGAGTTTGAATTAAAAATAGGGATGGCCTGTCCACACAGGGATCATCAGGAGCGCGTGGCGGCTGCAGAACCTGTTGTTTTTTTATTTTGTCGTCCATGTTAACAGGTTAGAGCAGCCACACTGCCCATGTGCAGCGCGGCTCAGCTGCGTTTCAGCTGCATCTCTTCTAGCGATTCGAGGTCTTGCCTATTTTTGCCGCAAGCCGTGCACGGTTCACAGCAACAACAGTGTGTCAAACAAACATGAAAGTACCATAAACTTTTGTTTGACACAGAGCTTATTTCCTGCAATAATCCAAAAGCCAGGGTGATTCTAACTTCCTGGGTGGCCTACAAAAATACGTCATCCCTGCAGCACTCAATAGAAGTGAAGTTCTACAACAAACCAATATGTACGGTGTGTAAGCATTTTTATTATTATTATCATTATTATTAATATTATTATTATTATTAAAGTGCATTTTTTATCTTTGGAAATATTATCACTGATAAACAGGTGTGCCAGTAAAGTAAGTGAAGATAACAGAAAGGTACAGACAGACAATCCCACCGAGAGAAGAAGATGGACACACAGCGCAGCAGGCATGAAGACAGATAGAGACAGAACCAGAGAAAACGAGACAAAGAGAGACACTTTTCAAATTAAAAGTCAATTCCCTGAAAAACCAAGCCAGCCTTTTTTTTTTTTCTCCCTCGAGCCATTCTGTTTTCCTGATAAAGCTCAAGCTGGGCTGCTGTCATTAAAAGCACTGGGTCCCAGCCTTGTAATTATATGGCTTAATGATTAGGCTGCAGCAATTTCATCTTGCTTATTTAGCTGATAAAGGAATTGGAATGGACACTCCACCTCCCGTATCTATAACACACACACACAGACTTATACTGCTTAAACAAACATACACACACTGTCAACATGGTTAACATGGTTTTCGTTAACGTGCCACAGTTCACTTTTCATGTTAACACGTGCAGACTTACATTAAGTCTCATCCCTTTCCTGCAATATCTCCACTGTTAAATCACCACATGATGCATTCTCACAATTACAAAACATCAAACATAATTCCCAGCACTGGGACATTGGGCCTCATGCAAGAATCATTTGTACGAAGAGTTCTGCTCTTAAATGGCACATAAAAGTGATTTAAGGACACTGTCGTCCCGAGAGGAAAGACCACATCAGTCTTTTCGGCAAACGCACCAAAACGACCTCTGTTTACGTGTGAAGTATAAACCATTTCACAGTTGTAAACATTCCATATATGTCCCACTTTATTTCCTGTTGCAGTGCACGTGATTGACGCAAGCTGACAGGACATAAACACGGACCCAGATTGTTGCCTCGCAATGCTATTCCATTGAAACGGTCTATAACGGGAGCAAAGGAGGAAGTCAGGTGACGTTTTATAGAGCGACAAAGTATGCAGAGGGAGGAGGTCAAGGTGGATGGATGGGTCAACAAAGCATCAGACTTTAACACAGGACGTTTCTAATCATGACCGTGTTTGTTTCAGGGCCATAACCACGTCTTTATTATTGTAACCATGACAATGAAGGTACTGTAACCTCAACAAAGTTGTGTTTTTAACCCAAACCAAAATATTTCCTTAAACTAAGTACTTATTTGAACTGAAACCATGAGCTTTCCCTATACCTAACCATATATATATACAGTATATCCTTTATTTAACCAGGTAAAAAACTCATTAAGATTAAAATCTCTTTTCCAAGAGTGACCTGGCGGCAGTGACCTGAGAGGGCAGCACAGACATTGTTACAACAATAAAAACAGAGCAGACAAATACAACCGTCACACACCACGAGTGAACGAGCATGACATCCAGTTTGTATGCAACACAAAAAAATTGCTAGAACACACAAACAGGTCAATTTCAAAACAATTCAGTGAGAAAATCAAGAGCAATCACATCGACCTATATATAGTGCCACTTCCTAGATCCTTTAGAATGGACTTAAATTCCCCCGTACAGTAGTAATCAGCTCTCACAATTTCAGGTCCTTCTGTCCATTATTCCAGGAAGAAGGAGCAGCGTATTTAAAAGCTTTTTTGCCGAGCTCCGTTCTAACCTTTGAGACCAACATCTGTAGAACATTGTGAGAGGGCAGGCCATATTGATTGCGGTTTGTGCACATGTATTTACACAGATACAAAGGAACAAGTCCAAGGAGCCAGCCAATGTGAAATTCTGTGGACATACAGAGATGGCCATTTAGCAGTCGCATACAGGGTACAGTGGTGAACCAGATTTCCACAGCCAGTAATAAAACGTAAAGCACAATGGTAACCAGTATCCAGCTTCTTTAGGCATTGGTCAGGTGCATTCATATAGAGCAGATCACTGTAATCCAATAAAGGTGAAAAAGTTGCTGAAATCAAATGTTTCCTCGTCTGGAAGGAGGAACCCCCATTTCATTTAGGGTTTGGAAACCAGGTTTTCAATGTGTAATTTGAAAGACAATTTCTGATCAATAATGATAACTAAATACTTATATGTTGAAACCATTTCAATATAAAATCCAACCAAACTTTAACCATAGCCCAGCCAATCAGCTCCTCCCCTGATCCCAGTGTTATTCCCCAGCCAATCAGCTCCTCCCCTGATCCCAGTGTTATTCCCCAGCCAATCAGCTCCTCTCCTGTTTCCAGTGTTATTCCCCAGCCAATCAGCTCCTCTCCTGTTTCCAGTGTTATTCACCAGCCAATCAGCTCCTTCCCTGTTCTCCTGCCTAATCGGCTCATTCCCCTCCTCTAAACTTCTACAGCCCATCTCTCTACTTGAACTTTGTCATCTTGTCAGTTTCAGTTATGTATTTGTTGGATCCTTGAATTTGTTATGAAATGTTCAGTTCTGGCAAGCCTGCACCAAACCTTGAATTAAAGTTATTTCTCCAAGTTCCTGTTGCCTGTAGTCTCCTGCATTTGGGGCCACTTTCTCCATTCTTCACGACAAACAACATATTTTCTTGTTTCGTTTGGAGGACTTATATAGATACCTATATATACAGTATATACATGGATGTAAGACAAGCTTAATGCCAAATTGATTTACTTTTTTATTATTTCATTTTTATTGCAATACGAAAGACCAGGATCTCCTGGGTCACACCAACAGAACAGGATTGTAAGACAAAAGACACAAAATACGCAAATTCATATTCTGTTCATATCATCATCATTATCAATTTACCTTATTAAAGCACGTAGTTTCATGTCAGACCATTATCTATGTCATTCCTGAAATTACAAAATATTAGAAAATACATTTCCTGCTGAAAATGTCTTGGAATGCTGACAGCTGAAATTGATTGCAAAGCATTGCTGAAAATACAGACATCTTAAAACACTGTACTCCTTAAAAACTGAACTGTGAACCTGGCAGAATATAAAGCTGAACTGCATGGCCCAAAAAAAGCTAAGAGCTGAAATACATTGCAAGAAAAGATGGAAGCTAAACTGTAATACTGCCAAAGGTGTAAATTCAAATTAATCAACTCATCAGACAGTGAAAGTGATCGTTTGACAGTATATTGACATTATCAAAGAGAGGTCAACATGCACATTCTCAAAATTGTTTGTGGTGCTGGGAGTAGATCCCCTCCAACATGTACTTCTCCAAATAAAAAATGACCTGCTCCTGCACACACTTTTCTCTACTTTATTCATCAATGTTTCGGTCCCCAAGGACCTTCATCAGGACATTAAGAGGATAAAATGGTGGTGTGTGTTCTTTTTTTTTTATTTGACCGGTCAAGGTGCCCGTGCTGACCCGTGTCCACCGCCAAAAGCGCCTCCAATGGGCATGTGAGCATCAGAACTGGACCACGGAGCAATGGAGGAAGGTGGCCCGGTCTGATGAATCACGTTTTCTTTACATTTTGGCAATGTAAACATAAAGTATGTTTCCCATGCCAATTAGAGAGATAGAGAGAGACACCTGCACACACACACACACACACACACATACAAACCCATTACATGCCTTGTATTCTAATCTGTGTACATTGGTATATTGCTATGCTGAGCCCTTAAGAGGGTTAGAGAGACACCCTGGTATTGGCTGGGATTAAAGGGCTATTACACTAATAAATCACTGTAATGAGAACATGGGGTCTGCCAATTCTGGGGGAATTGTAATCTTCTTGGGACAATACTCGGTAAGTCCTTATCTGTGTGTTTACCACAGAGCAGGGCACTGGCCACGAGTTAGCTTCATCAGCAACATTCTCTGTCCTGGCAGATAAAGATAGTGTTGGTCATACTGTGAGCTGGAGGCCAGAAAGTCCAGAGCCTGTTGGACATCATTTTATGATAAGATGGGATGGAGCTTTAATAGTTCTGCTGGGAGAACTGGACTACTGCAGCAACATAGTAAAACGATATCCAAATGTGGACATACACACATACAATTAAGCAACAATAACTGAGGAGTAATGTATTAAAGCTTGGGGAGGTAACATTGGAGGAACCAGCAAAGAGTACACCAGACCTGACGTCACCATATCTGACCAATCATCTTTCTGCCTGCGATCCTTGAGCCAAGCCGTTCCTGGGTGTTGTTCTTCATCATTATGTCATTCTGTCCGTCAGACCTGACAACACCTCTCCATCACTTCTCCATCCCCACCATGACCTCCACAATGTTCCAGTAAATTCAACTGAATGCTTAATTATATCCTCATCATAACAAAATACTCAGGCTACATAAATGTTGCTTTCCACGTATTAACAGGGTATTTTCTGTTGTCTTAACACGAACAAACGCCTTAAAGGTCCCATACTGTAAAAAGTGACATTTTCTTGGCTTTTATATTATGAAGCAGGTTTAAGTTCTATATAAATACTGTGAAAGTATCAAAATGCGTAATCCACAGAGAAATACACATAGCCCGTTTTCAGAAACGGAGCATTCGAAACAAGCAGTCAGGATTTCTGTCCATTTGTGATGTCACAAACATACAATATTTAGACCATTTCACAGTTTTAAATGTAAACATTCTAAATGTGTCCCAGTTTATTTCCTGTTGCAGTGTATGTAAATAACATCAGCTGACAGGAAGTAAACATGGACCTAAACTGTTGCCTAGCAATGCAATTATGTTACAATTCCATTGAAATGTACTAAAACTGAGTGTTTCAGACAGAGGGTAATTACAGCTATATCCTAGCAGACAGTACGAGGAAACTAAAGTGTTTTTTAAACATTAAAGCATGTACACATGTTCTAGTAGAAACACAAAATACAAGTATGAACCTGAAAATTACTATATGTCCCCTTTAAGACATTAAAAATAGACGTGTAAGGCTAAAATATGATATTTTTTTTTTTTTTTTTTTTTTTTTTTTTCCAAAACCTTCTGGTGACCCAATGAAACTATCTCGGGACCCCCAGATTGAGAACTACTGCTTTAGACTAAATAGACAAAGTCTGTCATCACAGCTCCATCACAACTCCAGCTACGTCACAGCTTCATTACAGTAAGGCGTATCGACGGGCGGCTGCAGCTAAGTAGCTAGAGCGGTCGTCCTTTCAATGCAGGTTTGGTGGTTCGATGATATGATGCTGGTTGGTCTTATTCAGACAAGAGACACTGTTAATCAGTCTACATATTTCAACCATATTGGTGATCTTACTAAGTGTTGTGAAGAGACAGTGCCCTTTTTTATTAAAGAAAGTAAAACTAACGAGTTGGTTATTGTGAGCCTGTCATTATTTGTCCCCTGTTTTTGATTATTGATCAGCAGTACAGGAGTTTATATATTGAGGAACCTTTTGTGATTGCACTTTTAGTTTTAAAGCCACAAGAATACATTTAAAAAAAACAAAAACAAAAAAAACGATGTAGCGCTTGTATCTAATCAGGAAATTGGATTCATATGATACAAGCAAGAATATCTGAGAGACTGTTTACAAAAGTTTTGTTGAAAGTATTTAAACTTTTACTATGTGTACATGGTATGGGCACCCGGGGGCTAAGAACAAAAACACTATCCAGAATAACAAACAGGGCCAGTAGGATTATTGGGAAAAAGCATAACCGATGGGGATGTACTTTATAGGCAACACAGGTGAAAAAAGCCAGACAAATTGACTCTGACTCTGTTTGTCCCTTTTTAAAGAATTCATAAAACCGCCCTCGGGAAGATGCTGCAGCGCCCCAGAACATTTACAAAAAAATATTTCATACCTAATGCAAAAACTTTGCTAAATTCAAAAACACCATTCAGACTGGGACCACACTGTAAATTTGAATTCGCTCACTCAAATTAAAAATGTATTGGAAACAGCTTGCACTCAAAAGTTTTAGTTAGTACAATACAGTAACACCAGACACAAAATAATTGTGTTACATGACCTTTGTCGGCATGGAAATTTATGTTAGTTCAACAGAACCTTTTTAATCACACAACTAAATTATTTGTGTTTTTTTAACATATAATTATACGTAAAATTAACAGAGATTATATATGTCGTATAACATATATTCTCTGTTAACATGACATAAAATTATCAGACGGTTTGTCATAACTCAGTAATTTTATGCAAAAACATCAATTGTATATTGCAATTTTAAAGTCAAATTAACATATTTCTTTTAAGTATTCAGCTAAATCCCAATTTGCTCATTCTACTCTAATATTTATTGGAAACAGCTTGCACACAAAACTTTCAGTTCAGTAACATGAAAGTCATGAGTACACCTGACACAAAATAATTGTGTCAGATGACCCTCGTCGGACCAGAGATTTCTGTCACAATATTTTAAGTCAAATGATCAAATAATTTGTGTTTTAATAATATAGAATTCTATGTCATATTAAGTGGAATATTTAATATACATGTGTTACGGGCTCCGAGTGACCGCTCGTTATTGTTGTATATTGCTGTGCTGTGCGGTCTCTCTTGTGCTCTTTTCTTTTTGGTTCGCTCTGCTGTCCCTCCACTCCGAGATGACGTCACTTCTGGAGGATCCTCTTCAGGGCGACGCCTCTGGACCATCCTCAGGTGGATGCCCTCAGTTTCCCGCCATATGTGGTCCTGCCTCCAATACGTCACTGCTGTTTATCCAATCACCAGCCTGCTGTGCCGTGTGTCAAGGTTTAAAAGCCAGCTGTGACTCGACCATGGCGGGCAGTGATTACCATGATCTGCCCGGGATATTAACTATTCCCGTGAATCACTTGTTAAATTGTTAGCGATTGATTGTTTTCACCGGGTGTGGAATGGCGTTGAATTTGGAACGGTGTCTCAAAAATCCCACCTGTGACCTGTGTGTAGGAAAGACGATCTGTTAGCGATTGCTAGCCACTTCAGTTTCTCGGCATCCAAACAGCAAGTTAAGAAGGATCTTGAGGTTTTTGTTGTGAATAAACTAGTGGAGTTGGAGGTGATTGTTTTGTTGGCGCCTACAGAGTCCAGTGTTCAGGACGATGGCGCCCTGGCCGAGGGTAGTTCTCAACCTCCCAGTGCCGCGGCTGAGCTGGTGCCAAAAGTAGCCCCGGGTTAAGACACCGGTTACTCTCCTCGCTACGATCCCTTATCACCTGGTTCTTCAGGATCTCAAGACAAGGCACGTTTAAAAAGGTACGCCTAGCTCGTCTCCACCTGGAGACTCAGAAACAGGTACAGGAACGTCAGGCAGAGTTTGACTTCCGCCTCCAAGTCAAGAAGCTGGAAATAGAGGCTGACAAAGCCGTGAGGCCCTGTCAGCTGGAGCTTGACTTGCAGAAGGAGTCTCTCACTACAGAGGCAGCTTCTGCGTCAGCTGACACACCCTCAATGCTCGCTAGTTCCTCACATAGAGCCTTTGATATCAGTAAACATATCGCTTTGGTTCCAAATTTCCAGGAAACTGAAGTGGATTCCTACTTCAGCGCCTTTGAGCACATTGCTCTGGCTCTTAAGTGGCCTTCAGATATTTGGTCCTTACTGTTACAATGTAGATTACATGGTAAATCCCAAGAGCCCAGAGGCTTATAGGCTAAAATTTAGAGCCCACAAAAAGTCTGCCACCCAAACCTATGTGGAGTTTGCAAGGGATAAGGGAAGTCTCTTTGACAAATGGTAGTCTTCTTCTAAATGTGAAGATTTGTCTGCCCTTTCGTGAATTGATGTTGTTAGAGGAGTTAAAGAAATGTTTGCCTGAGCGCATGGTAGTGTTCTTACAGTAAATGAACAGAAGCTAAAATCTCACACAAGGTTACGTTCACTCCTTCTTTTGATAAACTTCATTTTTCTCCCGCTGCTTCTTTTGATAGCTGTCCTAGCCGAGCTCCTCCCATGCGTAAAGAGGAGAGAGAGTGTTTCTACTGCCACAAGGCAGGGCACGTCATTGCAAATTGTTTGTTGTTGAAGCGTAAGGAGTAACAGCCGTCTCCGGCTGTGCACCAGCCCAAAGGCATCGGCTTGATTAAATCAGGACAAATTGGAAATCCCACAGACCCGTGTGATGACGATAGTCCTGATCCCTGTTTCAGGCCGTTTATTTTAGAGGGCTTAGTGTCGCTAACCGGCGAGCCAGGTGATCAGCGTCCTATTCAGATTTTGTGCGATACTGGGGGTTCCCAGTCTGTTATTCTTGCCAGTGTCACCATTTTCCGAGCAGTCTGCTAGGGGCTACAGTACGATGCTCAGTGATATTAAAATGTGGTGCGTTCTGCGGTCAGTGCATAGGGTTCATGTGCAGTCTAGGTTAATAACTGGCTTCTTCCCTGTAGCGGTCTGCATGGTGTTGCCGATCCGTGGCATTGTAATGTTGATGGGGAATGATATTGCTGGGGGTAAGGTGACGCCTATACTTGAGGTGTTAGACACTACACCCACACTCTCCGTCATCCCAAAACTCTCCGCTAACAGCGATGATTCGGCACTGCCTGCTTTGTTTCCCTCATGCATAATTACATGTGCGCAGACACAGAAGCTTTCTGCAGAAGCAGAGACTGAGAAGATGAATGATGATGATCTAATGGACAGTGTGTTGTTGAAAGTTTTCACAGGTAAGAGTAAACTAGACGCCAACATGATGCCTGATTCTCCTCCTAAGGGGGTAAAGGAACCGGTAACTATTACCAACGCATCTCCAGAGCTCTGGCTGCCTGTAACTCGGAAGCGGCTCAACAAGCTGATAAAAGCCTTAGAAAATGTTTTTCTGCCACGGTAAGAAGTGAATCAAGTAACCCTGAAGCCCAGTATTTTGTTGAAAATGACATTCCAATCAAATCCAGCAGTTATCGTTGGAGACCGTTTACACAAGAGAATGTCATTCACTAAATTGTCGTTCTACCATTTATCGCGAGCATGTGTTAAATCTGGCACACGAAAGCCCGTGGGCTGGGCATTTCTCACACTTCTGTCAATTAGCAGGTAACTCGGTTCTTTTGGCGATCAGAGGAAGGGAAATAACTCTGGATTTAGATATTAGTGCATTTTACAGCCTTTACGACCTCATGATTTAAATAAGGGCTATTCAAGTGTTCGTAATGGGAATTTGATTTACTCAAAAAAAATTATCCGCTGAGTTACAGACGTCTCTTTCCCAATGTAAGTCTATGGGAAAAAGTGTTTTTGAGCCCAATGGCATCACGTGATGGACACGGAAGTTGCAGTACCGCCGTTCGGCCACTACGATAATTGGGATCAACAATCGGCGCTCTTGCTGGGGGCTTGCTTAGTCCCCTTCAAGACAACCTGATCCTGGAGGAAGACCTCGACTTCACGGGGCTGGAATGGCACCACGTTTACATCCTCACTGTCAGCACCGATGGACACGATGGCAGCATCTCTTAATGGCAGGATCTTGGTCTGCACCCTCCTGGAAAATATGCCCAAAAATGTACAATTACAACTTTGATTAAATACTCTCAGTCTGTTATGGATACGTAATCCATTTTCTTTTTTGTATTTTATTATCACACAAATCTATCACAGAATATATATATATATTTTTTTTAACACACCCTCTTACACACTAGAAATAGTTACATTATTTTGTGGAACCAAAAATAACTATAACTGAACATATATCATGGAAAATTAGAGCAAATTCAACATACATGTTTTTGAGGGTTAGATGGGAGCCAATCAGGGCACCCAGAAGAAACAAACATGAAGATGGGGAGAACATCATGCAAACCCTTCATGGAAAAGTCCAGAGGCCTTCCTATGAAGCAGGATTTGGGGCTAGCGAGGTCACTTCAGGTAACTTCCTGCTCCGGAGCAGTTATGTTTCAGATAACAGATCAACTTGTATAAAAGCACCGCCCACTGACCAATCGGAGCTCGGTGTGCAGATCGAATGACAATATTATGAAAGAAAAAAATTGAATTTTTCTTTTTCTGTTTTCGTAAACTTTTCCTAAAGAGTTGCTTGCTTAACTACCGGCTGTTAGATAAATGTTACTCCGATCCATTATCATGGTTTTGTGCAAGCATTTCAAGTAGTTTACATTACACTTGAATCTATTTTCTACTCAGATTTTTAAGTTACTTCAGTTATTGATCACATGTTCTCCAACCTTTAATTTTAATAATCAATCTGACAGTGTTTATACAAGTCAACGTAATTATTAAAATCTGTTTTAACATTTATTAGTAGACATGATTATCCTTGTCAACATCCATTATTTGACAATGCCTCTCCTAAACTATCATTATATCTGAGAGAAGTTATGACTCTTTTGTATGTGTAAAAATGTTAATATCAGAGTTGAAGTTCCCAAGAACTAGAGATCTGACTTATTGTTTGAAAGCTCAATATATGTCCAAACCATGTTTGTTGTGAATCCTATATTCAATAAATCACAAGAAAGTCTTAGGTGGAATGATGCTGACTGACTTTCTCTGTCTGGAATGAATCCAGACGCAGCTCACAACGCTGACTTGAGCTGAGATGTGTTGCTGTGCATTAAAAGGCATAAGCAACATCCTTTCTTTGAGAATTTATTTATTAGACATATCAATTAGGTCAGTTAGATAGTGGTAATGTTGGTTTCGATACATTTTCAATGAAATGCCCAGCCTACTCTTTCTTGCCTTTGTAAAGTGTTCATCAGCTTGCAGGTGTAGAACATCTCTGAGTCATCGTCTTGCAGCAGCAATGGAAGACACCAGTGAACTACAATCCGGTCCACACTGATGCCTTGTGTTTGCTGTAGTGAAACATAAGGTGAAAGAGATCAAAATGCTATAAAACTAACCATATACTGTATATTTACACTTTGCTGCAGACGTTACTGCGCTGATTTCCCCCTTCTATTTACAAAGGATGCCCCAAATTGAGAGTAGAAGAAGTCCCGCCACTTCCGGTGGACCACCATGGGACCTTATTTCAGAAGAAATATGAACGGTAGTCAACGGAGAAAGACAAACGTGTTTTTGATCCTGTTTGAATTGCACCATGAATCACTCATGTGACGTTTGTCAGTTTAAAACATAATTTTCAAGTCTAGAAAGTCTCAGTTTGTTGTAAAACTTGTGGCGGTACTGATTTCCCCAGACTGTAGTTGATCAGTCAGAAGACTGAAAAACAGTTCCCATCCACATAATAATATAAAATAAAATGCCTCCTTAATAATAGTAATGATAATAATAAACAAATGCCTCTACAATAACAAACAATTAAGGAAACTGAAATATTGGTTTTAGTTTTCCTTTTACACTCCTTTAAAGTTTCCCCAAATTAAATACACTAAAAGAAATGGGTATAAAGGGTTTCAATGAAAATCAACAAATGAATACAATAACAAAATACAGCCTGCAGACATTAGGCTATCGTGAGGCAAGCCAGATTCTTGCACAAATAGCACCTAAACGTCCTAGGGCAGGTAACCCAATTGATTGGTATTTATTTTGTTTCCCCAACTAGGATAGTCGACACTCTCAATAAACAAAACACAAAGAGCACAGAATCTCAAAAGGGCCTAAAACAGACCAGAGTTTCTGGTTTGGCTGATAAAACATGTTGCATTGAGTGAAGGAGAGATCAGAATGACACTGAGTGTGCAGTTTATCTCCTTTTTTAAGCCCTACAGAAAGGGCGTCGTTACACCCTGATTGGCCAAGAGGGGAATGCACCAAGCTGCTCTCAACTATCATTTAAGGGCCAGTCCCCACACCCTGCAGCAGGTGAACTGAATAACCCTCTAATCACTCAGCAATTCAACCAAAAAAACACCAGGAAAAAGGTAAACAACGGCAAGCACCAGAGAATTGGCAGCTGCCACAAATTTATGAACGTTTTTAACCAGATTTTGCAATTTTATTTCTAGACACAACACGTGTTGCATCAAATACTGTTTCCCCCGTCGATATGTGTTTCCCCCTAACTCAGGGCTCTGCAACCTGCGGCTCCGGAGCCACATGTGTCTCTACACAAAAAAAAAATCTGAGATTTCAAGACTAAAGTTGTAATATTATAAAGTAGCAATTTTATGTGTTATTTTCTTTTTTTCTCGTAAAGTTATTAATTAATTCTCATAATATTCCGACTTTTTTTCTCGTAAAGTTATGACTTTATTCTCGTAATGTTACTACTTTTTTTTCTCGTAAAGTTATGACTTTACTCTCATAATATTATGACTTTTTTCTCCTAAAGTTATGACTTTATTCTCGCAATATTACAACTTTTTTTTCTCGTTAAGTTATGACTTTATTCTCGTAATATTATGACTCTATTCTGTAAATCTCCGATTTTTTCCCCTCAATGTGGCCCCAATACTCCGTAGTACATTGTCTCTTTGGCCCTCACTGCATTAGACTTATATAGTATATACTTAGACTATAAACTGTGTTACCTTCATCACAATGCTCAAATGTTTTCTGGCTCCAGACAGATTTCTTATTTATTTTTTGCTTAAAATGTCTCTTTTGATAGTAAAGGTTGCTCACCCCTGCACTAACTAAACCCGAACCAACCATAGATGTGGAACCAACTCATTATGTCCCTAACCCTAACTACACCACTGAGGGGGCGCTGTCATTTTAACAAGAGGGACACACTATGAGAAGCACTCCCTCAGGAGGCGGGTCCTGTCCGGTTATCTAGGCGTGAACAACTCCTCATATATCACCTCAGTCCACACTCTTCTTCCAGTCCGTCTGCTGAAGCATTCACGGTGAGGTTGCTCACATTTCTCTCTACTAACATGATTGTATCTAAAAGTGTCTGCGTATGCTCTCGTGTGCTGCTAGTTTAGCTATAGCTGCTACGTGTTTTAGTATAACGGTAATAGCATGCAGCGTGATTTACTCGTCCTAAATGTTATTCTGTATAGTCAATAGCAGCAACTTTGCTGTATTTCCCTGTATGTCCCTGCAGGCCCTCTCCCTCTGAAATGGCCCAGTCAACCCTCGACACTATGCCCGGAGCAGCCACCGGCACCGCGGTGGTCTCAGAGCCGCTGAACTTCTGGGGAGGGAAGCGAGTGAAGCCCCGGCAGCAGAAGGACGCAGAGCCGGTGTTTGAACCAGCGACTGGTAACTATGCTGCACACTGAAGCCTGTAAATATACTGCACACTAGAGCCTGTACATATACTGCACACTGAAGCCTGCTGCGTTATGTAATGAATGCTTCACATCTGAACTCTGTGTGGAACATGTTACAGTCCAGTTTAAAGGGTTGCAGCAGGGTCACTGTATGTGGACATAGACCCCTCCCCCAGTTCTTCTACTTTGGTGGGGTATAAGGAGTATTAGGGCCACATTGAGGGAAACAAAATCAGAGATTTCCAGAATAAAGTCATAATATTACAAGAAAAAAAGTTGTAATGTTACGAGAATAAAGTCATAACTTTACAAGAAAAAAAGTCGTAATATTACGAGAATAAAGTCATAACTTTACGAGAAAAAAAAAGAAAATAACACGTAACTTTAGTATTCTTTAAGTTGAATGAATGTATTTAAAAGTAAAAATCTGAAAACAAGTTTTTTCCAGTTGCATTTGTTACAATAATAGTAACAAGTTAGATGTACCCCATAGTTATGTATTTATTATATTTTCTTCTTAGAGCTCAGCCAATCTGTTAACCTGTTTATCTTGTTTTTGCAGGCCGAGTCTTGTGTCAGATGGTCCCCTGCGGAGCTGAGGAGGTTGACGAGGCCATAAAGAGTGCCCAAGCTGCCTACCTACAGTGGAGGAAGATGGCAGGCATGGAGAGGGCCCGGGTGATGTTAGAGGCCGCCCGCATTATCAGGGTGAGGCGGTCAAGCTCTGTCATTACACCATCCAGTCTGGAAACTAGCCAGACTGATTTCAGTGTTACGCAACATAAATTGGAGCAGCCTGTTGCAAGCATGCAGTAAGACAGTAGTTATTCATTAAAAGCACAGACATGCCCCCCTCCCTCCCTCTACTGCTGGCCTACATTTACACAGAATAAAGCTTTTGTGTGTCTGCATGCTGTCTTTGATGTCCTGCAGGTTTTGGATTTCAACCCCAATCTGTCAGGGACATTGTATAATCTTAAAGCTATATACTGTACATGTGATTACACTAGATTACTACAGAGTATCTTTTTAAATAGTTCTGTCAAAGTTCGCATTTACAACTTGTTTTTATTCCAATACAAATAGGAAAGAAGGGAGAAGATTGCAAAGCTGGAAGTGATCAACAATGGCAAGTCCATCACTGAAGCACTGGTGGATATTGATATCGCCTGGCAGTGCATTGAGTACTATGCTGGCATGGCTGGCACACTGGCAGGTGGGTACACGAACACTTTTGTTTTTGTAAAAGAAAAAGCGTGATTTTCCAAAAGTTCCAAAACTTCTATGTAGGACAGAACCTGCTAAAATAAAAAATGAATGAATAAATAAATAAGACTCAATAAATACACAAATATGCCATTAAATATACCAAAAATAATATTAAAATTAAATGTCGACATTTGACCACACACGTTGAGTAACAGCCCCTCATTTGCATAATGAGGCAGAAATGTATAAAGAAAAGAATACAGAAATAAAATTAGTTTGGTGAAATAAATAAGTGGTGAAATGCAAAGGGAAAATTGTGCAGGAATAAATAAATAAATACATGCATTTCAAATAAATATAAAATAAATAAAAGATACATGCAAAAATGAATAAAAAAATAAATGCAAAATTAATTAATTATAAAAATATTGAAAATAAATCCGTGAATAAATATAAGGGAAAATTAAACAGAAGAGTAAATAAATAAGGGAATTAATACAAAAGTAAATAATTAATAAGAAAATTAAAACAAAAATATAAATTTCTGTCACATTTTATCAATTAATAAATGACTATGTTTATTTTTGATATTATTTTTGGTACATTTGGCATAATGGCGTATCTATTTATCAAGTCATTTAATTATTTATTCATTTTTGGCAGGTTCTGTCCTCCATAAACTTTGTGTCGTGTTATTTTAAAGTTGGGTTGTGTTTCTTTCATTGAAGGCCAGCACGTCCAGCTTCCCGGCGGATCGTTCGCTTACACCAGGAGGGAGCCCCTTGGTGTGTGCGTGGGGATCGGTGCGTGGAATTACCCCTTCCAGATTGCTTCATGGAAGTCTGCTCCTGCTCTGGCATGTGGTGAGTGTGTAACAGAGTGTATTACCACATTATTGTAAGATCTGAGATAATGATGTCTGTTTGTCCAGCAATTCTGTGTCTCTTGTAAACATAAACAGCTATATGGGCCGTAACCTGCAGTGTTAAAATCCGGTTGTGTTTAGGTAACGCCATGGTGTTTAAGCCCTCTCCGATGACTCCTGTGACTGCTGTCATTCTGGCTGAGATTTACAAAGAGGCGGGGGTGCCCGATGGGCTCTTCTGTGTGGTACAAGGCGGAGCAGACACCGGCACCTTGCTCTGCAATCACCCGCAGGTCGCCAAAGTCTCCTTCACTGGCAGTGTGCCAACAGGCAAAAAGGTACAGAGACCAACGGAGTGCTGTGGTTTTTAACATAATGTTATTTAAGAGGACAAGGGTGTCATTGAAGCCCAGACGACCACCCCCGTCATCAGTGTCCAGTATACAAATTGATTCCTAAACAAATGTATCCTTCTATTTAAAGGGTGGTCCATAATTATTATTATTATTATTATTATTATTATTATTATTATTTTTCAGTTTTTTATATAACTCTGTAGCTTCACAGTGGTGTTCCTTATGTATTCAAATCCAAACAAATTTATGTATGTTTTAGCGGCAAAATGCTATTTTCCCAAGCCCTTCTAAAAACTTTTTCCCACCTGACCTGACTTTGGTTTCTACATAATGACGCTGTTACATGTACAGTATATACACATCCTTATTGTCAGTGTATTAACGTTACATACAGTAACTTAGATGGCAGACGGACAGAGAAGAGTACCGCAGCACAGAAGCTAAGCAATGTATTGCTGTGTAGACGCCATAGTAGTTCGGATGCGAAAGTAACACAATAACACAAACAAAACTAACTGATCAATGCAGCGGTAGACCAGCAACTCCTGTGTTCTGCGATTTAAAATGACTGTTTTTGTGAATGGAGTCTGGTACGGTAGCATTGAAAACAGTAATATAACTGCTTCAGTTCCCCGTTGGAAAGAGCTGTCTGACGGTAAGGTAAAGCGGTGAAAATATTCGAAATATATCGTACACTTAAACGGATATTGATTTTTTTAGGTGGCTAAAATAAATTTTTCTGCAGCTCCCGTCCAAAGCCGCTTTACCTCGCTGTCAGACAGCCCATTCCGACAGGGAACTGAAGCCCTTATATCGCTCTCTTCAAACCCACAAGACTACATTCACAAAAGCAGTCATTTTACCTCACAGGACACGGGAATATACAGTACATACAACCTCACTTCAAAAAATACCAACTAACCATTTCAGTTATTTCTAAACTTAGCACATCTAATTTTGACTCAGCTAGTGTTCATATTATTCATAACCTTATTGATTAACTCTGATTAGCTTACTTTGGTAACCTACGTCACTGCTTTTTGCTACGGCAAACTAGAGGTTTTCATTTGTAAAAAAAAAAAAAAAAAAAAAAAACGGAACGGAATGCAGATGGACCCGCCTTCTAAAGGACCATACCACTGTTTTAGCATGTTTTAATGCTACATGTAGAGACTTGAAAATTGCTTGAGTAACCCCCACATGAACACCACGACTGCATGTATTATTGTCAGATATCTAGATTAGTGTTTAGCTTAATTTGAAAAGTCTGCACTGCATTATTACATAACAATAATACAACTTTAATCACAATTGATGCCTGGGAAGAAGCCATTCAAAGTATGAAAAATAGGAGTATTGGAAAATGTGGGGGGGTTTTTTTGGATAATTTTTGGGGCTTTTTGCCTTTTATTTGGTCATAGTTGTGAAAGGGGGAGAGAGAGAGAGAGAGAGAGAGAGAGGGGATGATTCGAACCCCAGGGTCATAACTCTTTTAAAGCATGCTCTGTAACCGCTCTACAAGGTTTCAGTTGTCCCCGTTGTTACGTTGTTCTCCCCGTCCTCAGGTCATGGAGATGTCTTCAAAGGGGGTGAAGCAGGTGACTCTGGAGCTCGGAGGGAAATCTCCCCTCCTGATCTTCAAAGACTGCGAGCTGGAAAACGCAGTGAAGGGAGCACTCATGGCAAACTTCCTGACACAGGGACAGGTGGGGCAGTGGTATCATATGTATTGTGTTTCAAGGCGTCCACCTCGACCTGATACATACAGTAATACATATACAGTCCACTCTGACAGCTTTCAATTTCTATTTGCATCGTACAGGTTTGCTGCAACGGGACCAGAGTGTACGTGCAAAGAGAGATTCTGCCCAAGTTCCTGGAGGAAGTGGTGAAGAGGACCAAGGCCATCCCGATTGGCGACCCCCTGTTGGACGGCACCCGGATGGGAGCGCTGATCAGCAAGCCGCAACTGGACAAAGTGCTGGGATTCGTCACTCAGGCCAAGAAAGAGGTGTGCTTATAATAATCCTCCGATACTTAGATCAGAGGAGGCTTTAAGGATCCTTGTGTGGAAAAATTGAGCAACTGTGGAGAGGCATTTATCTGAGAATTAATCAGCTGTGATAGCACCACCAGCACTTTCACTAGACCTCGAAGCAGTTATATCAGGTTTAATTATCCTTATCTTGGTTCTCATAGTTATTAGACTATAAAATATGCATACTTGCTAATCTGGAGACCTCAAAAATATGGAGGATTTTGAAAGTGGAAAGAGGGAAGAAAACAATTTGAATTTCAGAGACTTTGTTTCCTGCTTTCTGGTGACTTTTAAAGAATGAAAATAGTTAAATAATAAGTACACTGCAACAGCATTTTTCTCTTCATTTTTTTTTAATTATCAGGAAAGAATACAGAATAATTCGCTGATATAGAATAATATTCATCAGTACATCATTCATTCCTTCATTCATTTGTTGCCCCTACTCGATTATTTCTTTCTCTTAATATTCTCCATTTCTCTCTCCGTCTCTCACTCCAACCCGGTATCACAGGAAGGCGTATAAATAGCACGACATTACACAGGCTTTTCGCGTGTCATTTGTACGCCACGCAACAAAACTATGGTATCGTCCGTAGTTAGGTTGAGACAACAAAACCACTAAATTAGGTTTAGGAAAAATGTCATTGTTGGGTTTAAACTAAGTAAAATATCTACGTAAACAATGTAACATCGGTACGGAAGACACATGACAAACACCACTAACATAACTTACAAAACAAAACACCAGTCTCGCACACCGGTCCCCTGGTTAAAAGCTGTGTTTGTTGGACCCATCCACCTCCCCTCCCGTCCGCCATAAGCAGTCTTTCTCACTTTTTATTCTACGTCACTAGCTCTGAGTGTAGCATATTTACGCAGAGCGTTAACATTGCAGTCAGTACAGGCTACACGGCGTACAAATGACACGCCTAAAGCAAGAAAGGCGTGATTGCACGCTAAATGCCTTGCGCATTATCGTGGCATTCATACGCCTTTTTGTGCGAACGGGTTGCTCACTCACTGAAGGCCCTTTCAGACACGATGCTACCACGGCACAACTACACTCTGAAACCCATTATTTCCAATGGCTGTGATGTGGCGAGTGTGAGCAGCTCTCCTCTGCCAGGAAACATTTGGTGTAGCTGTACTGTTGTCCGGATAGAAACAGTAGGGCTTATACGTGCCGTACAGTGCCAGAAACAGGTTGTGATAACGAAAAGGAATAGGAAAGTGTGAAAATTTGTCATAAATCGGGAGAAATACGGGATAATTGTGTCCCCAGGAGGAAACTGGGAGAAGGCAATGAAAAATGAGAATCTCCCAGGATAATCGGGAGGGTTGGCAAGTATGCTAATATGTCTGTTTTTTCAGGGAGCCAAAGTGCTTTGTGGAGGAGAGCCATATGTCCCCAGTGACCCCAAATTGAAAGGGGGCTACTTCATGTCACCCTGTGTCCTTGGTGAGTCTCTTTGTATACTCTCCAGGATGTCCTGATTTCATGTAACAACTACTGACGATACACCATCACATAATCAGTCTGTTTTTTTACACCATGTGCATGTTTTGCGTCCCAGTATGCACCATATGTTACATCCAGTCCTTTCCCTCCGGCACAGAAAACTGCAGAGATGACATGACCTGCGTGAAGGAGGAGATTTTTGGCCCAGTCATGTCTGTGCTGCCTTTCGACACCGAGGAGGAAGTGCTCCAAAGGGCCAACAACACCACCTTCGGATTGGCCTCTGGAGTCTTCACCAGGTCAGCTGAGTACACTCGTGACTCTGCAATCTGATGCAACTTACTGATTCACATTGCAGATGGTTTGCTCTCTAATCAGATTATTGCGTTCAATTGGCTTTTGTCCACGCTTTCCACAAAGAGCAGCCAATAAAAATATTGCAAGTGGAATTCGTTGCACAATAGTCGTCTCTGTGATCAAGGAGCAGATGAAGCAACATTTTAACTGCGTGGTCAAGTTGCATACTCTTTTTTTTTTTGTGCTTAAAATCTGAAATCTGTTCCTTTCCGTCTGCCCGCAGAGACATTTCTCGAGCCCATCGTGTGGCTGAGAACCTGGAGGCGGGAACCTGCTTCATAAACAACTACAACATCAGCCCTGTGGAGGTGCCATTTGGAGGATACAAGATGTCAGGTATGGTGTTTAGGTTAAAATGATCAGAAATACTTTGTTTGTCATTGTAAATGCAAAGGAAATACATTCATAGTTTTACATGTTATTGCAGCGAGTGACCTTGTGATACAGTAGAACAAGCTGCAATACATCGAGTATCCCCTGACCTGAATTATCTTTATTGAATGAAAGCAGGGCGAATCACTAAAATAGACGGTGCTAACGTGACCTCTGCTGTGCTCTACCAGGCTTCGGCAGAGAGAACGGCCAGGTGACTATCGAGTACTACTCCCAGCTGAAGACTGTGGTCGTGGAAATGGGCGACGTCGAGAGCCTCTTCTAAACTCCTCTCACCGAGTTGACACTGCTGCGCCAGAACTGTGACTAAAACACTTCACTTCTCCCTTCGGCCACGTGCTACTGTATATGCACCAGACACCAGTACATGTAGCATCCTCTTCTTTGCACTATGTTTGCATCATACCTGTGTACTTGGAGGGGCAGGTCTGTATGAAATGCCCATGTAAGAACTGAATAAGTGGACCCGCTAACAAATAACTCTGCTTTCTTTACCCAACAAGTGAACCTAATTTTGTTTTGACCAAGTAAATGAATAAGAACACATGCTGGTTCAAGAGCCTTAATTAGAAATGCTGTGTAGTGAACTGTGAATCAGCATTAATCAGTCCATGTCTGAATTTTATACTGTGTGTATGTTTTAACTGACACACTATTGGACAACTAACGCCTTTTTATCAAAATAAAATGTTTTAGATACAAAGTCTCTGTGCCTGGTTGCATGTTTCTTCTGAATAAAAGACGAAATAAGATCAATGATTAATTACTACCACTACTTAAGTAACAACTGATAAACACATAACAGTATTAAAGGGGACCTGTTAGGGATATTAATAATTAAAAGTTTAACCGTTAACCGACATTAAGCATTGTAACTGATTAACGCTATCGGTTAAAACGGTTAATAGAAATGTTAATAATTAATTAAAACGCCATGAGCGGAGCGAGTTGTAGCCTCGAAGCATTTATTCACCGACAAATAAATTGTACACACACTGTCTGCTACACCTACGTTCACGACTATAATGCCACCGACAAAACTCACATTCACCACCGCCACCACACACACGCGGTCTGTCGGAAACTCGCTGAAGTTACGCCGTGCTGACAGACCGTATATGTGTGACAATGGTGAGCACGAAGCTACCAGCAGAGCTACAGATGCTAATGTAGCACAAACAAACACTGTTTGTCGGACAATCGCTATTGTTAATCCGGGCATACAGAGTGTCGTTATGCCGGGCAGACTCACAGCTGACAACCTGATAAACTAAACTAAACTAAACGTGCAGTGGAGACTTTTACTGGGAAAGTGGCTGCCTATCCGCGACACTATACGCAGCACTATGGCAGCTAACGCTCCCAGACGGGGAACAGGAAACAGTGAGCGCGGCATCGTAGCTCAAACAGCCAGTATGAGAAAAGTAAAGTGTTTTTTGAACATTAAAACATGTATGTTCGAGTATAAACCCAAAACACAAGTATGCACTTGAAAATGAGCATAATAGGTTTAAACATGTGTTGTTTAATTTTTTTTTATTTTTTTTTACAAATATCCAATAGTTGATAATCTCCATGTTCATTTTTGTTATTATGGTAATATGTGGACATTTCAGTACAACACCACCACATGTCCAACTTCCAGTAGTGCATTTTACCTGTTCCATTATAACTGATTCTGGGTGAAGACGCAGATGTACCATACCCTGGTCAGCTTATCAGTATTGGGCAACTACTGCTTAAGAACAATTATCACCTGTCTGGATTTATTTTAAAACATTGTACTGTTAGTACCTGTCCTGAATAATTACTATTTATTACCATCCATGTACTAACGATAGTCCAGTGGAGGCTGGTCCATAGAGGCAGAGGAGGTTGCTCCTCCTCTGTTTTTGAGAAGCAAGAGGGAGACCAACATATGAAAAAAGAGTAATTGGATGAAAAAAATCATTACCAAATCTCATTACCATTTATAAAATATATTATTTTTTCTCCTTTGGAAAAAATCCATTATTCAAATCCTGATTAAAATGCTTCAACAGCGACACCTGCAGGGCAGAGTGTGTGTGAAGTGGTTGTGGGCATCGTGGGGGTATGGTAGAGGAGGACAGGCACCTATGGCAAGGCATTTTAACATTTAATAGCTAAGCTTGACTATCTGTAAATAAAATTACAGATATCCACAACTGGATTTTGACTAGTCATAATTACATTGTGACTAGTCAGAATACTTATTCAATACATCTATATCGTCATTCTGACTAGTCAAAATGACAGTTAGAGATATCTGTAATTCAGTTTTGACTATCCTAAATAACAATTACAGATATCTCAAACGTCATTATAACGTCATTATCAGAATTGTTGTGTGTGACGTGGCTCATGCAAGACTTCCCACTGGATATTGGCCAAACAAAGCATCTGAACAGTGTTAGCAGAAGCTTTTGCTAACTTGGATAGTTCGGTTAAGTTGGAAAGATATTCACAGATTTACACTTCCTGGATCAATAACTCACAAGTGAAACATTGTTGAAACACAAACGACGGCTCTTTCTAACCGTAGTGAGGTAATCCTTGAGTCCAAGCAAATGTTTGTGCCAGATGTTATACAATTCCTTCCAGGTGTTCCTGAGATATCACTTTCACGAGAACTGGACGGACGTAAGCCCACAGTGACCACCAAAATCGAATCAGTTCATCCTTGAGTCCAAGTGGAAGTTTGTGCCAAATTTGAAGAAACTCCTTCCAGGTGTTCCTGAGATATCGCGTTCATGAGAATGGTACGGACGGACGGACAATCCGAAAACATAATGCCTCCGGCCATGACTGTCGCCGGCACAGAGACATAAAAAGTCCTGTCAGACACAAATTAACCAGCCTTCAAGGTAAAAAAAAGTCCTACCAGACACAAAAGACACCTCTTAGAGTTTGAAACCTAAAATCAAGTCACCGGGTACAGACAGGCCCTGGTACAACTCTCTACCTAGGGTTCTGCCAGTCCTACCAGATGCAAAGGCCATCCCTCACTGCTACAAAGAGAAATCCAGGCATCAGATGTGACTGTCTCCAGATGGGTTGTTGGTCCTGCTTCATACGGGGCTGAAATCCTGATCTGAGTCGCTGTCATCATACCACCTTGGCCTCTTAGCGATGACCTCCCAGTATCTCTCCCCATTCCTCTTTGTGGAGGAGCTGAGGCCAGAAGTTGAGGGAGTAGTCTCTTCAGAGCTGTCCTCTTCTCTTAGGCTTTCCTCGTAACTCCCTCTGGGCCTTTTAGCAGTATCTGTCTCCTCGTCCACCTCCTCCCTGCTCCTCTTTCTGGAGGAGCTAGGGCAGGAAGTTGTGGGAGTCTGCTCTTCAGAGCTGTCCTCCTCCTGGATGCCTCCTTGATCTTGATGAGGTTGTTGATGCTGATCTGGTTCCTGATGCTGATCAGGTTCCTGATATTGAGGAAGTTGCCGATGAGAGCGAGGATGTCGTAAGATGACACCGTCAATCTCAAATACAAACTCCTCTTCATCTTCATCATCACCCTGATGACCATCTTCCTCTTCTTCCTCAGATGACATGCTCTCATAGCCAGAGTCATCGCTGATCCAATCAGGAGATTCAGCCCTGTCACTCCAGTCATCGCTGTCATCTGTGACTGCATCATCTTCCTCATCATCGCCATAGAAGATGTCCACATCTTCATACCCTCAACCTTTCCCTGATGTTCCAAAACCAAGGGGAGAGGGAAGATGTCCATATCCTCAACATCTCGCTTGTGTTCCAAAGCCGAGGGGAGAGAGAAGAGGAGAGGGGAGATGTCCACATCTTCAACCGCTTCTTCCATGTGAACGCTTGCTTCTTCAGGGCCATCGTCATCAAGAACAACAACAGTGAGCGTGTTACCTTTGTTGTCATCGTCGATGCTCCTGAGCACCTCAGGGAGCCCTTCAGCTGCAGGACGATCATTGATGTAGGAGACAAAAAATAAAAAATAAAAATAAATATATATGTATTTATCTTTTAATTGATTTTAAAATATTATCTGTGACTTTGACCTTCTACTGGAAAATGTATTTTTTTTTAAGGTTCAACACAATATTTGAGAAAGAATATTTTCTAATGAATCTCATTGTAATTGTTGCAAAGTTTTACATTCACAAATGCAAATTTGCGAGAGTTAAACCCCACTTTAATGTTGGAACTATATATTAAGACAATATATTCTACAAAAAAACATTTTTTCAGCTCCCATTTTTATGTTTTTACTTAAGTTACTATTATGTATTTATTTATTCTTTTATATTAACCCCTGGCATATTATGTTACTTTCTTTTTATTTATCCCTTAATATGTATTGTTTACCTATGTATTGATTTAATTGTTCCTTGTATTTTTTTTACAAATTTAAAATAAAGTCTATTGAAAAAAAAGGAATAAATAAAAGTTCAAAATGAACGCTTTTATTTTGACAAGGTGAACCGGAAGTGTTTCTGCCTTGACTGATTTGGGTTAATATCACTGTTCACTGTTATCTTGTAGTTCAACAATGCAGGTAATGTCTTCTTAATGCCCATATATCGCTATTTACAGCATGACACTTTGCTATAACATCCACTAGTGTTACCTGTATATGTATATATATATATATTTGCTATACGCTTGTATTTGGTGCTTCTTGTTTACTTATTTGCAGAGCTAGCAGTAGCTAGCATTCGTTTAAGCTAAGCTAACGGTAGCTAGGTGGTTGAACATTCAGTGTGTTTTTGTTTATCAGAGCTTTTCTCTTCTTTTGTCTCCCTCTCAGCAACGAGAAGAGAAGCAGCTGGAGGCGGCGGTGGAGTCTCTCGTCTCTCGGGTCGCTCACGTTAAAAACGCTCTTCACAGTTTCATCTACAAGCTGGAGAATGAAGAGAGACTAACATGGTGAGTACAGTACATCTCACTGATTAACATGGTGAGTTTATTCACATCTCACATGGTGAGTGAAGCATCTTACTGAAGAGGAGCTAACAGATTACAGTTGAATTTAAAGGGAAACCTTCTCTACAGGTCTGTACCAACTTCTATTAACACAACGTTAGCCAACAAATATGTAGATAACGTTACATCAAGACTTCATGCTGCACTGTTATGGGATTATTACAGACATTGAATAAATCACAGTGTCCAAATCTTAATTCTGTCTCTCTGGTCAAATTCTCAAGTGTTATGTTAAAGAAAAAAATATCTGAATCATAGTTTTAGTGTGGACTGTCCTTATGATATTGAAAATGTAATGTTTTGTTTTTGTGATCAACATTTTATTGAGTTTGTCACGTGAAAATGTTGTACACAAGGTACCATAGACAAGGATTATTGCACATACAAACAGCTTTATACATAAAGCTGTAAACTATGTACTTATCACCATTGCCTTGCAAAGAAAACAAAACAAAACAAGATACAGTATAAACCCACAGACAACAACAAAAAAATAAATAAAAATATAAAAATAAGTATGTAGGTTTTCTTACGTTTTATCAAAGTGACACGTTATATCTGCAAGAATATGTGGGTTCAAAAGAGAACTGGTGAGGAAATCCCAAGCCTCTACAGTAGATGGCCACGCTTTATGAATTACAGCTGATGACCTTTCTATGAGAGCAATATCTCTAAAATAATTCAACCATTGTTTTATTGGTGGTTGAGTTTTCTACTGCATAAAAGCAATGAGGTGAAACAACTTCATACATGTGATACAAGATGCTCTGATGTTTTGTCATCAACATGTACGGGTTTAATATGCCCTTGTGTGGAGTGTTTTTTCCCCTCTCAGGAGCTGTGATGTGTCTTTGTGTCTTCCAGGCCCTCTGTTTTGGACAATTTTGCTCTGCTATCTGGTCAGCTGAACACCATCAATAAACTGCTCAAGAACGAGAAGACGCCGTCGTTTCGCAACCAGGTTATAATACCACTGCTTCTGTCTCCAGACCGAGATGAGGATTTAGCAGTGAGTATCAAAGACTGACTGACGTGTTTGCTTCTCTTAAGCAATCTCTCTGACCTGTCCATTTACGACCTCTGATTGTTCCCCCACAGAAACTCACAGAGCAGCGTGTCCCGGTGTTCAGCCATGAGATTGTACCGGACTACCTGCGGACCAAGCCTGATCCAGAGGTGGAGGAGCAGGAGAAGCAGCTGAGTGTTGAGGCAGCACGAATTGGCCCAGAGGTGGCACAGGTCAGTTAGACTGAAGTTTGACATTCCAGTAGCTAATGGTAGCTTGCAAGTATCCCCGTTTGGGACAGTGGTTAGCTCCGGTGTTTTTTTGAAAACAATTGACTTTCACTTCTTGGCAATATACATTATTTGGTCTTGTTCACTCCACAACTACGCCAGTTTCTCCATGTTTACTTTCTACCCCCGTTTGCTGCTTCCTGTTTGGTGTTGGAGAGAGCGCACCTATTGGTTGTTGAGAATGTTGAAGTCATTGAACTTATGATAACATTAAACATGTTTTGATTTTATCAGAATATCAAGACGAGAAAAAGACTGACGTAAGACAGCTTGGACTGAGTTTTATGACCACCTTACACTAAACACGCCGCGACTCTAACAAAACTCTGATGAAGTCTGTGATTTTATTGCGACATTGGAAATATATCTGCAGTGAAATCGCTTGAAAAGTCGTTTGGTATAAGGTCGGCATTATTCGTATGCAAAAGTACTTTTGTTGAGCTAAAATGTAGAACAGTCATTTGCCTTATATTGCTTACAGCTGTATAGATTATTTCACATTGTTCAAACCCACCTGGTTGTATTTTTATCAACAGAAACAGATCCAGACGTTGAATAAACTGTGTTCCAATCTGCTAGAGAAGCTCAACAATCCTCGTGATGACAGAGATGCAGAGAGTGCAGGTATGTTGTTCTTTCACTTTCCGAGTTATTCATCTCAATTTCATTTAAACATTTAAATATGTTGACTCATGTGAGTTGTCTCTCCCCCTCTGCCCTCCCCCAGCAATACGACAGAGCAAACCGTCTTTCAACCCCGCCGACACTAACGCATTGGTTGGAGCCGTTGCATTTGGAAAGGGGCTTTCCAAATGTAGGCCTCCGGGTCCAGTGGCCCCTGGGCATCCAGGACAAGGGCCCATGATGAGTGGAGGTCCAACCTTACAGCAGGTCACCATTGGTGGTGGTTCAAGCCAGCAAGCAGGTATGGGAGGACCCGTGGCTCCACAGCAGCAAGGGCAGCCAGGTAGGAGACCTGGAGAGCTGGGTTAGTATTTCACCTCCACTACTTTGTATTGAGTGTTTGTGTTAGATTCTTATAATACATTTATACTGATGTTAAGCCCTTGCTGCTCTTCAACCTCCCTGTGCATGTGTGTATTTGATGATATAATTGATGCTTTAAATGTTTCTAATTTAGGATGTTAATGAGTATGAGGTGGACAGGGTATTTACATTACATTTCTATGTAAAATAATTTAATAAATAAAGTGTGAAGGTTAAATGATGCATTCTTTAAAGGTGCTAAATTTGATATCCGGAGCATTAATATAGCATCAAACAACTATTTGCTGTGTAAAAATATAGAGGAGTAATGTCTACCTGAGCAGAGAATGAAGTGTGTGTGTGTTGTAATCTGAGCTTCTCTGTGCTTTGTTGACATAGCCAGCCGGCCGGCCGGCCGTGCGTGCTTTAGTGCATGTGAGCGTGCTAGGCAGTGTTACACGATGTTCGCGCATACATAAGTAATTACATTACTTGCCCACCGCTCCCACCTTTTTAAAAAAAAAAATAGAAATAAAACCCATTTAGTTTATTTTTGCGTATCAGCGCCGTGTTGTCAATACATAGTCGGACAATGGATGCTACAAAGGGAAAGTGTCAGAAGTCAGATTTCACACAAACACGGAACGAGAGAGAGTTGACAGACAAGATGATGAAGGAGGATTTGGTGTCAAAGCGAAAAGCAAAAACGCCCATTTGGCAATATTTCAGATTTAAACCCAATGCTTTAAGGGAACCATAACATTAGTGAGGCAATCGCCGTGCGGAGAACGGAGCGGTCACAGTCGGTGTGTGTGCGCGGCGCCGGATGGAAACCTGCGGCCTCACAGCGAAAGCTCAACCAGAGACCAGACACACAGCCATCAACGTTAAAGATCAAAGCAAGTGCTCTACATATATTGACCATTTCTTGTAAAATGTCCGGTGTAATCGGCAACACCGTCACAAGTCTATTAACCGGTGGGAAAATTTCCTCACCGTGACATCCCCTGAGTGCACCCCACTGGCTAGCTCACGCCCGCCGTTCTGTACTGATCTCATACGGCGGTTACAGCTGATAACGCCGCCCCGATCGACAGCGTCGTAGCAGAAACCTCCAGTTCCTCCTCAGGTAAACACTGTTAGCTCTGTCAGCACCCGTTGTTTGCACCAGCGGTTGTTTGCACTGTTGTGGCTGTTATCACCATTAGCTGTCTCCATGTTGAGAGCTGTTGAGAGGCAATAGAAATGCTCCCTATCCTGTATTTAGCACCTTTAATGATTACACCATATTGTGATACCCTTTCACACACATCAACAGTTATTGGCGAATAAAAGCTGAGTAGATTGTTCCAACAGATAATATGTTATTCAATCAGGGTTAATGTTTATGTGACTTCCGGTATAAAGTGGTGATGCTGCTGGACTACTGTCTGACTTGACCTCAGCTTTTTTGTCACTCTTGTCCACTTCCAAACGAGATGGAAAATCATCTCAAATAGTTCAGGAACTATTTACCAATTTATCCTATGCACAAAGTATACAAAAAATACCCTTGGATATGTGCTAAACTGTAGATTTCCGAGTACACGTGTAAAACATTGTCACCAAGCATTAATCCTCTCCCCTATTTTTTTTCTTTCTCAGGAAAAATGCCAAGCAGCATCAAGACAAACATCAAATCTGCGTCTGGTTCAATGCATCCTTATAACCGATGAGCCCTCTTTTTCTTATTTGTTCACAATTATGTGTTACATTTCAGAGATTAACCTACAATGACAAAATTTGTAATACTCACCTTTGTAATATTACATATGCCCATTATTTTTCATGGAACGGACCAACTTCTACGAAGTTATTTCTCTGTTCTCTCTAAAGCTGTTTCACTGACGTTCTTAGTGTTAAATTATCTCAAACATAAAATGTTAATATTTGCAACCTTTTCGGGTACATTTTTTCATTTTTGATACATCACCTGAGTCTCAGTGTGTGAGCCACTAGATGGCAGTATGTCACCATTTGTGGGAGTAGAATAGCTTGGATTTAGGACTGTACTAGTGACTCCTTTTCAATAAAAGATGTGTTAAAAGAACTACTTGTTTGTCTAATGAATGCATATAAATCAACACTTTATTTTTTATTCTCTTTGTGTACTTGAGGGAAATAATAATTCTGCAAATTTTCAAATGAATTCTGAATTAAAAATCTAAAACAAGTGTTACAGTGCTTTACCCGTAGTTTGTTTTTTACAATCAGGTGGTGTTTACACAGCTCTGCATTGTCAAAACTGTAACCTTGTTGTAATTGAACATCACTACTGTTAACGTGTCTTGACATGAACGGCACATCCATCCCTCAAATGACCATCCCAACATTTCAGACATGCACCATGATCTGGTTCAGTATTTCCGCCGGTTTCTTCTTCTTCTCTTGCTCCTCTTTGCCCATTTTTGCTGCAGTTCCAAAGGTGAGAATAATGAGGGTGGACGTTGCTCTGTGTGGCCTGATAATGTCAAAGTGTTTAAGGGGGCAAATGAGGAAGTATCTGTGCTGACGTGCGAGGGGGGCCTCTCTCCACGCCGGCTCTCTCTGTCCACTCCAATCCCTGTCCTGCTGCACAGCACAGTGACCGCGCTGCTGTCACAGCATGCGGGCCCATGGCTGACCTACATACACCCTCTGTCCCCAAACAGGCAGACGTCTCGCTGTGTCAGCCGCCGTGGTCGGACGCTCTGCTGAGACAGCTCAAAGCTGCACAAGGTCACACTTGCGTCCACAGATGAGGTCTAAATTATAAACAAAGAGCTAACGGGCAACTTCCTGCGAAGCTCAGAAAACAGAAAGGTTGAAGTGCCAAACTATCACCCAAAGTTAAAGGATTATGCAGTGTTTGCGTGTTTTTACCATTTGCTACCAACCACACACTATAGTTCACACTAAAGCTGGACATTTACAAAGCACACTACGGTTAGTCTATGATTTCTGATGTGTTTTTCCTGCTTTACAGGCAGCCAATGGTTTCCATTCAAAAATTGATTTACAGAGACTCAAAACTAGGTAATCCATCAGAGCAATTATGCTGCATTGCTCTAGAATAATACAGTCATAATGAAACTAAGCAGATATGATGCTCACTTTGTACAATTATCTATCTCCAGCTGGCTCCAAGTCCCTACAAGTTTCACAACGTATTAAAATTACTGGGGGAACTAGTGGCCAAGTTAATATAAATGAAAAACCATGTATATGTATATGTATATATATATATATATATATGTATATATATATATATATATATATATATATGTACGTATATATGTATATGTATATATATGTATGTATATATGTATATATATACACATATATATGTATGTATATATATATGTATGTGTAT
>CAKAOI010051541.1:116733-165729 GCA_916701655.1 Sebastiscus albofasciatus
AAAAAAATTGCTAGAACACACAAACAGGTCAATTTCAAAACAATTCAGTGAGAAAATCAAGAGCAATCACATCGACCTATATATAGTGCCACTTCCTAGATCCTTTAGAATGGACTTAAATTCCCCCGTACAGTAGTAATCAGCTCTCACAATTTCAGGTCCTTCTGTCCATTATTCCAGGAAGGAGGAGCAGCGTATTTAAAAGCTTTTTTGCCGAGCTCCGTTCTAACCTTTGAGACCAACATCTGTAGAACATTGTGAGAGGGCAGGCCATATTGATTGCGGTTTGTGCACATGTATGTACACAGATACAAAGGAACAAGTCCAAGGAGCAATTTATATATAAGAGCCAACCAATGTGAAAGTCTGCGGACATACAGAGATGGCCATTTAGCAGTCGCATACAGGGTACAGTGGTGAACCAGATTTCCACAGCCAGTAATAAAACATAAAGCACAATGGTAACCAGTCTTTCTAAAAAAGAACCCCAATTTAATTTTCAGTTTGGACACCAGGTTTTCAATGTGTGATTTGAAAGACAATTCATCAGCGTCATTATAGTGCCTTTTGCGTAATATCTTTATGGTGAAGGTACGTGCGTGGTTGTAACGTTGTAACGGTGGCGGTTATGCAACACCACTCAGTTAGGGTTAGTAAAAACATCTTAGTCTGGCTTAAAATAAGTACGTGTGTAATGTAACATAAGCTATGAATGTGACTCTGTGGCGTAGCAAAACAAGACATCTTATACAGACGCTAAAGGGTGCTTTGTGCATTGGTCATCAAGACGCTGCTGGCCACTGCCCAAGCGTTGTTTTTTGACACCCTTTTTACTTCCAGTCTATAGAAAATCTTTGTTGTGTGTTTTTATACTATATAATTTATGCAAAAATATGTTTATGGGATCATTTTATGTTTACTTGAAGTAGCCAATGAAGTAAATGGCCAACACACAGGTCATCTACACTTAAAAAATAGCTATTTTCTGCATTTTTACCCTTTTTGTAATACTCCACACATACAGCTTGTCAGACAACACCACCAGGTTATCATAATTTCTAGTTTGCAGCTGAGAGTGTCATAAAACAGCAACCTCTCACTGTCTCAAGGATTAATCCTTCTCCTTGCTGAAAGTCAGTGCAGGAAGGTTCATAAGTAACTCTCAGGTCCTACTCTGAGGTAGGAGTATTTTTAGCCCTATAGGTTCACTTTCAGCATGATTCCTAGGGGTGACTGTGAGACGCTTGATAGATATGGGCCCTGGTGGTCAGTGTCCAAAATTCATATGCCATGTAGAGTGTAACTTCACACATTTACACACCAGGGGTGTGAGAAATAAACAACACGAAAATATGAAATATTTATTCCAATTATATTTAATATTTGTTCCAACATGATTGGTTGATGACATTATTCACAAAATCTGAAATATCGACTTTGTTCTGAAAAAAAGTATGCTGCTTTTTTGCCGCCTAATATTCACATTCTGTCTGTAAGAACTTATGACAAAAACAGCAGTTAGAAAAAAAGATATCGATATGTGAATTAATCAGATGAAAAAAAAGCGTCTCTTCAGAGCATATCTATTTCCTCCCCACGGCTCTCAACATGATGACGGCTAAGCTGGCGGCTAGCAGCTAACGGTGCTAACAACGCAAACAACTGACAGATCTAACAGTGTTAACCTGAGGGTGGGTGCTACGCCTCCGTGACAGCTGTAACCGCCGTATGAGAGCAGTCCAGAATGGCAACCATGCATGAGCTAGCCAGTGGGGCGTGCTCAAATTACAACACATACAGAGGGAGAGAGACTTCATTCTCTGCTCAGGTAGACATTACTCCTCTATATCTTTACATAGACAATAGTTGTTTGATGCTATATCAATGCTCTGAATATCGACATTAGCACCTTTATGTTTTTGTAAACTATCCTAATATTGGGTTTAAATTGGCCGTGGTTATGCTCGCACATTTATTACTAAAATGAAGCAATTAATTACGTTTAAAAAAAACACATCGGTTGTCCCGCCTAAACAATTGCAACAAAACCTCTCTGCTCCCGCTCAATCTGCCTCGTCTCTATGTATGCCTTTTGCAATTCCCCAAGACTGGTTCTGCACCCTCTCTCCCTCCACTCCAGCCTCTCCCTCTCCAGACATCATTACGTCCCTGATGTCCCGAACATGGAGATTGATAATGTAAGTTGCTAACTACAGATAAAGTTAAGCTCTGCATTATATTAACTGATTTATTAGTATATTATTATCAAAACGAGGGAGATGTTAATCAAGACATGATCAGCCACGTCTACAGAGTCTAGAGAAATGGTCTAAATAGCAAAATGAGCTGTTTTTATTAACTAGGTTCTAATAGTTATGAATGTTAATTTGTCTCCTACAAAATCACATTCTCATACAAATAAACTAAATTGTCAATTATGTTTGGAGGAAACTTATTTTCTCCTGGATTATGGTCACAGTTTTAAAGGTCCCATATCATATTCATTTTCAGGTTCGTATTTTGTGTTTCTACTAGAACATTTTTACATTCTGTAATGTTCAAAAAAACCTTTATTTTCCTCATACTGTCTGCCTGAATATACCTGTATTCACCCTCTGTCTGAAACGCTCCATTTTAGTGCATTTCAACGGAATTGCAATGAAATTGCGTTGCTAGGCAACAGTTTGGGTCCATGTTTACTTCCTGTCAGCTGATGTTATTTACATACACTGCAACAGAAAATAAACTGGGACACATTTAGAATGTTTACGTTTAAAACCGTGTAATGGTCTAAATATTGTATATTTGTGACATCACAAATGGACAGGCTTGTTTCAAACGCGCAATTTCTGAATACAGGCTGTGTGTATTCCTCCATATATTGAGTGTTTTGATAGTTTAACGGTATTTATATCACAGTGAAACCTGCTTTATAATATAAAAGACATGAAACCCTCATGTTTTACAATATGGGACCTTTAAACATGTGATCAACATTGTAAAAAGAAACAAAACAATGCAACAAAACTACTTGGTTAGGTTTAGTAAAACATCATGGTTTGGCTTAAAATAAGTATGTTTGTTATGTTATTTAAGTTACTTAAGTTACGTAAAATAAAAGTCATCGTTGACTTTTGGTTTCAAAGAACAGCGACACGGACTTCCACAGACTTTGATTAAAAATGTATTTGTGATACATCAAAAAAAAAATCAGGGAGAAAATATGTTTCTCTCGAAATATAATTGACAATGCAGTTTGAAACAGCAAATACTATCCATTCCAATGAATTTGTGGTAAGTGTATTTGCTAATTTGGGCAAAGTAAAGTTTCATTTAACCTCCTCCGGCTCTGCTGTATATAGTTCACTACAACAGCTACAGATTTCCAGGGTAAGTCTTTCAGTATTTACTTTCAGTTGGACTCAAGACGAGTGCTTGAGATTATTTTGTTTAGCTTTTTGGAAAGCACACCATGCTCCCATCGACCGTTGCTGTTACCAGAGTCCGTGTTTCCCCAAGTGACAATAGCACCCATGCTGAGTTTCTGAGTAGAGATGTAATTTTAGAGGAAAGACAAGACATCGTGTCACAGTCACCTAAATTTAGAAACAGATTCGACTTTTCACTCTTTCTTACCCTTTATACTTTTCACCCTTTTTATTTTACTGAATTGATTAACATGCACTCCAAAGCATTCCTCTTTAGGTATCTCTGTCCTGTGTTGTCGCATACATCATTTTGTGGACAGCTATTCCTCCGCTGGAGCTCCATGATGTCGCTATTTGTGGCTGATGGGAGATTTGTGACACAGCTGTATCTGTAAGATTCATGGAGGTGTGAAGGACAGAGTGTAGGAACGAGACGGCGTCTTTTTTTTTTCCTTCAGTGAAACATGTAGTTACACTTGAGTTGATTGTGCTGTTGACGGTGTCTGGATGGTTTACTAGGGACAGCTGTAGGTGAAGGACAGTTCTATCATCATCTACACATATACCCTTTTCACACCAATGAACAGGGTTGGACCAGCATTAACCTAACCTGTTGCATGTATGGAGCTGTAATGTATGTAAAAACATACAGACAACACACAGATTTACAGGATCTATTCATCAACATGAACCTTTTTTCCTCTGTCTAGCTACAGTACCCATTTATCATATATCAGACTACATTGTGCTATCTAATATGATAATAGAGGCTACATTTACAAAAGGATTAGACACTTCTGAAGACTGAAATGTATATTTCACTCACTACTCCACCATCCCAGTAAAGATTTACTACATATAGTAGACCTACTAACGCTGGACATGTGGCAACTGTTGGATAATGTAAGATTTTGTCCAAACATATTAAAATGAGATTATATTTCATTTAGTCTGCTAATTGCTTGATAATGTACTGAACTGGGACTGGGTTTGTTACTTTATAACAGATGGAACAGGCGACAGATGGATCGTTTAGCAGGTTTATTTTGAAAGATAAAAAGTTAAAAAAGGTAAAGTTACAAATAGAAGATGTGCAAACACGCTTTAAAAACAGATGCACGTACACTTGGTGGTACCGTGAGGTATTATTAACACGGTGTGTTTCTGTGTAACGTATCGGCAGATGTCTCTCTCATACAGCAGCCTTGTTATGTTCGTTTAATGTTACACTACGTTGTCCCTCACCGTCCCGTCATCTACCGCTTTTTTCTTCCTCACTGCGGACGGCCAGCAGCTCCCGCACCTCGAAGTCTCGCCACACATCCGTGTTGTTCTCGTCCGTTGTTCACCTCCGATGTGTCTGAAAACATTCCTGCTGCCGTGCTCCGTTTGTTTATGAGCCACGGCGACCTGAGACAGTTACGTCACGGACCGTGCGACCTCATTTGCAACTGAATAGGTTTGTCCCGCCTCGTTTGTTAGCGACCCTGGTCCGACCCACCTCTTGACCTGGGTCGCAAAGGCGAGTCGATCAACGCGGGTTAACCCTTTCATACACACAATCAACCCTGGTTCAACCCTGGTTGAGTCCTCAGTGTGAAAGGGGTAATAGAAACATATACAGTCACACACACTAAAAGTGCAGCTTGAAAGAGCAACACACACACAGGAATAGATACGTCTACATATACATGGACAAATAATATGGGGCAGTTAAAAATATTTAAAAGCAGTTAAAGATTATCTATGAAAAATATAATGGAATACATCAATATATATTTGATAGTTAAAGTTACAATTCCAAAGATCTCTTTGGCGGCGCCTATGGTGAGAAACGGTAATTGCAGGTTGGTTTTTGGATCTCACTTCCCAGAGAAAAAAACAGTGTCGCCTATTTAACGTCAGTCAGTTCAATCAGGAGAGACAAGTAAATGTAGAAAAGATAATTATTTGGTATAACAGATGATGAGATATAAAGTCTACAGTCTCTGGCACTTAGACTCTACGGGGAAATTTGTAATGGTGGGGCGTCAGCACTGAGCAGCAGCAAGATAAACCAGCCCCCCCATGGAGTCCAGACAATGATAGTGGTGGCTGATGATTTTGCTGATACTGGTAAGCTGATGAGGCTGATCAAAATGATGAATGAAGCTGATGAATCTGCAAAGACAGGGCGGTGATGTGGAGGTGGAGGGGTGAGCGGAAGAGCAGCATGAACATGAGTCCTGCACCAGGTCTGATTTTCAAGACCCGCTCTTGCCCCGGCACCACAGTGTCTCAATACCGCACCTGCCACCCGCACGTATGACTATCAATTAGTGCCTCAACCCGACCCGACCCGTTGACACGAGATCCGCGGCCTATCCCGAAGCCGGAAATCCTATAATAACCACGCGCTGTTCAAATAAGGGATCATTATGGGCCTTTCATACATGTGAAACTAAGGTAATATATTTTAAAATGAAGGTAATTCACAAATACAATTTAAATGGATGTTATTTTGCTTAGTCTCATTATATTGAGCAGTACATCTACACTGTTAACGTGCCTGTTAGTTAGGGGAAGGGGTTCTCATATTCCAGATGGCGCAGAAGATAGAGCCGATACCCAATAAGAGGATTAAAGGGACTCTATGTAAGAATCAGAAATGTCTTGTTAACAGCGACACCTGTGGCCGTTAAGTCAACGAAAGTCAGTGTCCTGTTGCTCACGCTTGTGCTCGCTCTACATAGACATGAAGGAGCATCGCTCAAAACAGTGAGGAGACACACGTCAGCTAAAAGCACAATATCACTCTATATTTCAGCTGCTTGGTAGTAATGTTAGCTGGCCAGACCAAGGTCTCTCCATGAATCAATGCTGATACTGTGTTGTCCTGCTTCAGACTCCCGACCGCGGACGGAGGGAACAGGGGAGACACTGAAGTTTTGGTCGGAGACGACAACGTAATTCTCTGCAGTGTGTAATGTGCGCGCATGCACGTGAGAGGTGGAGCGTGTGAGAATGAGCGTGGTGTGTGAGTGAAGGCAAGCAGGCAGAGGAGCAGAGGAGCAGAGTATAGCAGAGACTCCGGCCCTGGAGACCAAAGCTACAGTCTCTCCTGTATCTTCTGACCGCGGTCTGGAGGCTGAAGCAGGAAGAGTTAACACTGTTTTGCAAGACGGGCTTCACTAGATAGAACTCTGCGGTTTTGGTGCTTCTGTGTAGTTTGTGTTGGAACAGCGTAGCCACACACAAGCGCACATAGGAAACACCGACCCGCAATGATTTATACGAGTGTAAGACGTTACAACGGGTCCCTTTAAAACATGAAATTGTTAGTTTCATTTAATTTAATTAATAATTACTAATAGGCTCAGTCACCACTGTGTTACCGCATTCGGCGACAGATAGTGTCTTAACAGACATTTATTTGGACTAAAAGAATATTACTTAAATAATGAAAATGGAGCATAAAAGCAAATATAATGCTTTAAACTTTCCCTTTAACCTCCAATCAGTTGGTTTAAGTAAAAAAAAAAATGTTTTTCCCCTTTACCAATCAGTTGATAAAATAATTAAACACTAAATGTATTTTATTGTTTTTTTATCTTTCACTAGCTCATCATAGTTTTCAAGTCATTAGTTTAGCAACCTTTCTCATTTTCCTAAACTAACTTAATATGTTAGCATCTAAATACTGTAGTGTTGTTAGTTAGGTGACTTGTCTGACAACCTTTTACTACCTTTCGTCAGTTTCAGGGAGACACACACACATGCACACACACACACACACACACACACACACATGCACACACACACACACACACACACAGGGTAGAGATGGATTAGTTCTTTACCAGCCTGCAGGCGGGCTGTGATGAATGCTAGCTATCTAGTGTGTTTGTTGGTGTGTTTGCTAAGGGGAAGGGGCAAGAGTAATGAACATTTGTTGATGTGAACCCCGAGCTGATTGCACACACACAAACACACTCACACGCAGACACAGACACGCACACACACAAACACACACAGTCCTCTGCTAATACCCAACCTTGAGATCAATAGGTGCATTATTACAGCCTCAGCCACAGGTTTGATAAATAGAACAAATTGGATTTGTCTGCAGAAAAAAAGCCTCAGGACTGAAATACAGCCTGAATTACACCGAGTCAAAAACAGACTGAGATGGAGCCCAATAACAAAACAAAAGGGTAGCCTCAAAAACGTTGATTTCCCAATAAAGCATGACAATTGTATTCTTCATGTAAATGGAATAAATGGGAAATTAAACTAATATGTTTATCTATTTATTTATTTATTTAATTCTGTCATTTTTATTATTCTTATTTTTTTTTTAATTTCATTTATATATTTTAGCATCTACTATCTTTTTATTGTTTATTTAGACTGTGTCTGACATATGGCATGAAATATTTCAAAAACTCCCCCTAATGTAACAGAATGGCATTGCTAGACAACAGTTTGGGTCCATGTTTACTTCCTGTCAGCTGACGTCATTCACATACACTGCAACTGGGACACATTTGGAATGTTAACGTTTACTGGCAGCTACAGGCGTGGGTTAGGTGCATGTAATGCGACAACACAGAGAGGCAACAGTTGGCAGCTCATGAAGAGGTTAGCATACATAGATGCTGAGTATTTCTTCATTGAAAGAAGAGAGAAGAACAAAAATGAAGACTTTTTTTGATGGAAAACATATTTTTGCTCTTCTCCTGACTGGCTTCAGCAAGAGTTTGATTGACAGATGGTATTTTTAAAAAGTGCCTGCCTTTTTCTAAACAGTTTCCCCCCGACTAGCTAAAACTGTGTGATTGTGATACATTTCCAGATATGCCTTCTCCTTTGATAGCACCTGAGCTGGCACCATCCAGGAACTCACACACACACACACACACACACACACACACACAAACACACTTCACACATCACAGTACAGCCCTGCAGGTTGTGTTACCGCTGATGAAAAATGGAATCTCAGCCAAGACCAAAAAAAATACACCAAGCTCTTCTCAGGATCACAGCGTTCTTGTCTGATTATTGTCAGTCTACTGGCCTGTATTCATTAGCTAGATAAGAAAAGATAAAAAAAAAAAAGACACGTACTTCCCACTGCCCAAATGCCCAGGTGAGAGAAATATCTAGCAGAGTAGAAGCAGATAGATCCGCACACCCAAGAGCCTGGTGCTCGAATACATTACGCAGCATTAAAGTCCTTCTGACGGGAGCTACTTGGTGTGCAGCTCTATCTGTTTCAACTCTGCTCGTACTCATTAGCTCTCATTAGCATGTCTGAGGCACGGCATGGTGCGGCACCACTTGATTTTATAATTCCATGCCATCCAAAGAACAGTGGGATTATTTAATGACATAAAGGAGAGAAAGTTTCAATTAGAGAGGCATCAGTGTTATCTGTGGAAGGGAGGATCAGCTCTGATGAAGCTGTCCTGATATCTTTACTTTGATAATAAAAATCTGTTATGCATCTCTTTACCAATTATGAAGAGCTAATCTATTTGCATCATCTGAATACGGCTTTATTGTCTGTGAATGTGTCTCATAGCAGAGCCAGTGAGCCAGAAGCCCAGATCCAATGTGCACAGTGATGGTGTGGTCGGCAACCTTTACTATCAAAAGAGTCATTTTAGGCAAAAAAAGAAAAGAAGGCCAAAACATTTGAGCAATGTGACGAAGGTAACACAGCTTATAGTCTATAGTATATAGTATATAAGTCTAATGCAGTGAGGGCCAAAGTGCAAATGTACTACGGAGTATTAGGGCCACATTGAGGGAAAAACACATCTGAGATTTTAAAATCATAATATTGCAAGAAAAAAAGTCGTAATATTACGAGAATGAAGTCATAACTTTATGAGAAAAAAGTTATAATATTACGAGAATAAAGTCACAACTTTATGAGAAAAAAAGTCATAGTATTACAAGAATAAAGTCATAAGTTTAAGAGAAAAACAGTTGTAATATTACGAGAATAAAGTCATAACTTTAAAATAACACATCAAATTACTACTTTATAATATTACGACTTTATTGTCATAATACTACGACTTTTTTTCTCGTTATCTACGACTTTATTCTCATAATATTATGACTTTATTCTCAAAATCACAAATGTACTTTTTTCCTCAATGTGGCCCTAATACTTTATAGTACCGTCGTACCATAGACCTACAACAATGATAAATAAAAATGAAAATGTTAACAAAAAACAGTTATTCATTTCCACTAATTTTTTAAAAAATCCACAGGGAGCCACTGGAGAGGGGCTAAAGAGCCGCATTTGGCTCCGGAGCAGTGGGTTGCAGACCCCTTGTGTGGTCAGACCTGATTGCAGGAGGTGAAATGCTGGGGGACAGGAAATATGTTAGGCGTAGCATAAACTGTGTGGAGCAAGTATGGCTATTTGACGCAAATCATACGACATTGTATCAAACACGTTAGTCATTACCCTCTTATCATTGCTCTTCCAGCCAATCACCATCCTTCATTCTCTGCCACTTTTACCTATTTTCCGTGCTTTCAGATGGTCGGGCGCGACATCGGAGAGCCTCGCAAATTCTGCACCGAGGTGGTCAGTTTGCAAATGGAAGCAGACACCTGTCACCCCAACATGCTCTCATCCCAACTTGTCACATATGGCCGCTTTGTTAAGCCCCTCAGCATCACTGTAGGTTTAAAAAACGACATGGTTGTGTAACCCAGGTCACAAAGAGTTAACAACACAGAAGTGCCTTAGCCAATCAGAGCGCAGGTCAACCGCACCCTACGCAGACTAGACAGTGTACGCTACTAAAACGTTAGGGGGACACTGTCGGGAGAGGACCTGCAGCTGAAAGCTCGTAGATGTGTGTGTGAGAGAGGCCCTGCTCAACGAAAGCTGCTGAGCGACACAGAGAAACTCCCGAATTGGTGAGGTGTTTTGGAGTGATTCAAAGTTGATGGCGAGCTAACCCAGACGATCCCCGGATTGATGATCCCAGAGCCGAGAGCTGCACTCTTACCCCTCTTCTGCCACGGCGGTAGGGTAAACATCACAAACTGTAGAAGGCTGCACCACCCTTTACATTCAACTCCCAGCATCCCGTGCACAACCTCAAACCCCAGACTCTGACTTAACCCTTTTTTTTTTTTTTACTTGACTTAAAACACGTTAACCCTCTTCGTGCTCCCTGAAACACATTCCCTGTGCCGGTGAAAGGACTGAGTGTTTACCATCATACTGGTTAAAGTGGATGGACTGAATATTCATATTATTGATATGGTGTTTTGTGATGCCTTGGTAACATTGTCTATTACTGGAACAGTTAATATTGAATTATTGTAAAGTTGAAACGAGTTGAGAAGTGATGATATCGAACTAGGTTATTGTTTTAATATTGTTACTCATTGAATGTTGGATCCAAATATTGAGAATTGAGATTTTGAGTTATTGATATTAGGGTGCACCCAGTCAGAAAAAAAATGTTGATAAAAAGTCAGTGGTTCAAACCCAGAGTGTGACAAAATAAATATTTCGTTGCTGAGTTGAAACTGAAGCATCTTTGTGGAATTTTTTGGTATACTGAGCTCATGGGTATTCATTTTATTTTGTTTATTATTTTTTAAAATACAAGGTAGCAGTTCATAGCTTTTTGTCTAGTGTGGTCATTTGATATTTCAAATAACTTTTTCTGCCTCCTGTTTGAGTCTGGTATCTTCTGATTCTGCTCCAGTATAATTATAGCGTTAGGAGCTGTGTGCTACAGTTGGGCTTGAAACGACTACATTTGTAAAGTGAAAATGAAACTGAACGTTGTGAACACGGGACACAAACGGACAGCTGATGTAACATGAAAGTGAAATGTTTTATATTGTCAAAAATAATTGAACTATTGACCTGGGCAGATCAACAGGTAATGATAATAAGGCAATGACATGATAAATGAATGACATGTTTAAATCGTCTTTTTTGTTATCTCTCATGTTAACTATCACAGTGTAATTGTGCGATTCCAAATGAAGCAGAAAATTGGTCGTTGTATGGAGGTGGGGGAAACAGTTGCTGGGTAATTAAACATGACTACTCAGATCCACACCAACATATTAATATAACTTATGTGTTGCCGTGTGATTCATCCAGCAGTAGACTCGTCTTAATGTGGCACCCCGCAGCCTAAGCACGACTTAATTAAAGTTCCTTCATTAGTAGATTCTTTAAGGCCTTAAAATCATGTTGTTACCCCCCCCCCTCCCCCCCCCCCGCTGATCCGGAGTTTATCTGACGACATGCAGAAAATGCAATCTTTGCTCCTCTGACACCAACTTAATTAACTGCCTCATCTACCTGGCCAGGGGAGTGTGATGTAAATGAGTTGTACCACTTTGTAGTGGAGATAACCTCTCGCTCATTCATATAGCGCAGATAACCTCTCACTTTCATTAAAAGTGTGGGGCAGATAGGCAGAGAGACAAGCGGAGAGAAGACAGCGAGAGTCAGGGGGGGAGGGGAGTCATTTATGGTGCTAATGCCAAATGTTTTTTTATGCCACTTTTACTGTTCAGCAGACAGAGAGGTGATATATGTGACAAGCAGGCCATTTGACTTGTGTTTAAATCACACTAAACATAGGATTCTCTTATTCATACCAGAACTCATCAACATCACTAAAGTGTAGATCTGAAAACCAATGTTCTTAACAGTATACAGTATCTGTATTGTTTGAGATCCAAACAAATAGCTATTTGATACCAAACCAGAAGTAGAGTACAACGAGAAAGAGTATAGTAAATAGAGTTTAAGCATAAATCCTTCTAGCTAAAAAAGATCCCGTCCTCCGGGGAGGGCGAATGTTCAGAACAAATTTCACAAAAAAAAAAAAAAAAGAACAACGGCAATTAAATGCTGACATGTTTTAAGTGGATCTTTTGGTATAGTGATGGGAATTCCATCCCTTTTCAATGAACCAGATCATTTGGCTCAGCTCACCAAGAAGAGCCGGCTCTTTCGGCTACCAAACGGCTCTTCATTTTACCACTTCTGCCTTTTATAATTCAGCCAAATGTAGCGCTGTTTTGACCTATGATTAATATGTGTGCACATATATCACTTAAATTATTCAGTATATTATACTAAACCTTATAATTTCCAGAATACCATAATTTTACATGCTGCTTCGTTTCTGACTGTCAATCATCTTTCTTTCTCTCCTCCTCTTCCTCCTGCTCTGTACCTGTAGACCGTCAGCGCGCTGCGCACCCCCGCCCCTCCATGCTTGATGGTATGATCCTTGTCTGTCATCACCTGATTGGTCGCACGGAAGTCAATAACAGAACATTCTGTCACAGTCAGTGCATGGAGTGCATGTGGCACGGAGAGGATCATCCTATCGTTCTGCCTTGAATTAATAAAAAAAAAAAAAAAAAAAACGGGAGCCAGCTCCCAACGTTCACTAAAAAGAGCCGGCTCGTTCGCGACCGACACATCACTATTTTGGTAACATTTGGTCCAAGGAATGGATCCATCCTCAGGGGACCATGAAAATCTACAGCAAATCAGATGGAATTTCCAGCCGGTGGTTATCAGGATACTTTGCATTATAGACAATTTTGCTGCGGCAGAATTTTTAACCAGGTGATGAGTTCTTTAGGAGGAAAGGAAGTCTTGAAAATGCAAGAAAATTTCCATAATCATGAGATCATAGTAACCATAACAATCTGAGTAAATAAACAAATAGCTAGTAGCTAGTGGATCTTGAGTAACAGGTCACCCTCAAGTTGTTTTATTTGATTTGCAAGTCCAAAACAGAACCACTACAAATAGAAAATATGTCTTTAACATTCATATCTCCTGAGATCAAAGACTGAGGCCAAATTATCCAATATCTTCTCATATCAAATTCAGAAATATTGATTTGTTTGAGTTCCCAGTCTACAAAAGCCCTTGATTCATTTGCTTTTGTTCAATAAATTACTTTTGTTAAACCTTGATCTATGCATGGTGCGCTCAGTTGTGATACAAATAAAAGAGTGGAAGATTAAAGGTCCCATATTGTAAAAAGTAAGATTTTCATGTCTTTTATATTATAAAGTTGCAATGCACTAAAACGGAGTGTTTCAGACAGAGCATGAATACAGATATATTCAGGCAGACAGCATGCGAAAAATAATGTGCTTTTTGAACATTAAAGCATGTAAACATGTTCTAGTAGAAACCCAAAATAGAAGGATGTACCTGAAAATGAGCATGATATGGGACCTTTAACTACAAGACAACAGTAGCACTATTTTTAACATACACCTATTTGTAGCTTATAAATTCATCACTTTGATACCCACATTTGTATGATATAGATCTTAGTTTTGGTTAATGAGCAACTTGTTGGCAACATTGGCAGCAAGATGCTTTGGAAAAAAACACAGTGTGTTTGAATGGATGGAATACCAAATATAATACCATGGATACCAAAAGAAGCAGCTAAAGACTTCATGCGCTTTCATAGTTATGGCAACATGTCACAGATGTCACACATCGATATCTCTCCTAAAACAAAAAAAGCTTGTTAGCACGTTATTAGCAGAATGACACTAACTGTGGAGTTGAATATGAAGCGGGGGGCACCTGACTCACTGAGGTCATTTTCAATTTCACAGAACTCTACGGAGCACAACAACACAATCTGATCCCAATTCAAGAAGACACAGCCCCGTACAGTCTGTCACCTGCAGCTGCTGTGACGTTGCAGACCTATTATGAGGCTGAATACATCCTTGATGGAATGACAGGTTCATTCGCAAAGAGATGCTATAGGCTGTGGAGTGTGTGTGTGTGTGTGTGTGTGTGTGTGTGTGTGTGTGTGTGTGTGTGTGTGTGTGTGTGTGTGTAACACATCCAGTAATCACTAGCTGACCTTTGTTTGTGGATGTTTGACATGAGGCTTTATCCCGCGCAACTCAGCAGGCCGACCTGCACCGTATCAGTACCAGGAGATGTTTATACACAACATGCATCAAGCACAGCCTGACCTTAAGGACTGATGTGCCTGGCAAACATTTTGACATTTCATAGATTTGGATATGATAGCCTGCACCGATGTGGAAAAGCTCTGCAAATACCGAGGCACAATGAAAGCAGAGGCTGCCTCTTTGGTCCTCAGAGCTGCTACACAGAGCTTTTTGTCAAATGTTTGTTGTTTTTTTTAACCAAACTGAAATTTGTCTAACCCAAGCTTCTCTGAACAGACTCTCACTTAAATGCACTGCAAAGTGAAGTGCTGCTATTTTTTAATCTGATCTTTATGGGAGCAAGTGGACATCACCTAATATATTCAGCCATATCCAACATGGAAGCGCCAACTGAATCTTATCCATATTTTATTGATGAAATATCTTCATTCACATTAAAGTGGCAGTATATTTTTGGCATCATTGTGCAAAAAATTCCGTAATAATCTTTCAGCATATTGTAATTCAAGTGTTCTGAGATAATTAGACTTCTGCTCCTCCTCATGGCTCTGTTTTCAATTTTTTTTTTTCATTTAGAAAATCTAGCCTGTGACGGGAAACTTTGGCCAATCACAGGTCGTTTCATTGAGAGAGCGTTCCTATTGGCTGTGCTCTGGTCATGTGACCAGAATTTGGCGTTCCTTCACCAGATTTTACAATGGTGGCAGCGTCACAAACTTTCTCATTTTACAGCTAAACAGTGGACTACAAGATGATTCTGAAAACATCTGAGGAGAGAAATAGGCATTAACGTAACAGAATATTGATTCATATTTGATCAGCGCTGCCTAGTTTGACCGTTTGGTCGGAGTTCGCGAGTGATTGACAGCCGGCTCTCATGGCAGCAGCAGCTACTCCTCCGAACAGGATCAGAGCTTTGCCTCGCTGCTCCACCGTGTCCCCGCTGATCCAGATGGGACTGGCCAAAGACAAGGTAGTGGTCGGGAGGATTAATCAGATGGTACAAGACGACCTGTACATTGACTTTGAAGTTGCATTATGGGGTGGACTGTCCTTTTGCAGTAAAATCAGAGGTTTTCCAAAGGGAGTCTGGCAGCTACATATCTTTACAACACAAGGCGGTGGTGCTCATGGAAGCACTACTGGGGTTGCCAAAATCGACACAGTTCCTGTAGTAACGTTAAATTTGGAGACACATGCACTATTTCATTCTGATACAACATAAACTCTTCAAGAGGAAGTGCACCTTCAGATTGTGCTGGGACCCTCCCTCCCAGTATATTTAAAAATGCAACAGAGTGGGGTGTAAACATCTGTGTGAGGCACGGCCTTGTGGCTTTACATTATGTAACAATGCAGGAGGAATAGGGACAACGAACCTCTTAGTAGCAAGCATGACAGCGACATGTGTGGCTACTATCGAGCTAACTGAAGTTTATCAACAGGTGACACTAAGTCAATGGCGGAAAGCAAATATTCAGTGACCCCATGTACAGTATACTTCACATATATACTGTACAGCCTTAATGAACCTGAAACAATGACTGAAGACATTCATGGCTGACATTGTTTTTCAGACGGACATCCTACTGTGTCATAATATAAAGTTTAATGCTTATGATGATGAATTGTGCATGTTGTAGGCTGGTCCAGTGCAGCTAACAAGGGTGCCATCTGACCTTTTTCTCTGCGCCTGAACTGACTGAGGTCAGAAAACAGGATCGAGCAAAGTTTCTCAGTTTCAGTCGGCAGCACTCGGCTAGCACCATTAGCCAGTCCTTGCCTTCTTTTCAGGCCAGGTCAGTTTTTGTTATTTTGTGTCTTCTTGTCAGCCGATGGTGCACTTCACCAAACACTTCCTATTTCCTAACATTTATTTAATTGAAAAAAGTTTAAAGGTCTTCTATACAATGTTCAGAGCATCAATATAGCATTAAATAATGATTTGCTATGTAAATATAAAGTGGAGTAAGTGGAGCAGAGAATGAAGTCTCTCTCCCTCTGTGTGTGTGTTGCTATCAGAGCTTCTCCGTGCTTTGTTGACATAGCCGGGCCGGCCATGCATGCCATTTAGTGCATGTGAGCGTACCCCACTGGCTAGCTTATGGCCGCCACTGTGCACTGCTCTCATATGGCGGTTACAGCTGATAACGTCATCCCGACCGACGGCATCATCACAGAAGCGTAGTTTGCGTTATTAGCACTGTTAGCACCGTTAACTGTGAGCCACAAGGTCAGCCCTCGCCATGTTGAGAGCCGTGTGGAGGCAATAGATATGCTCTGAATTTTAGCACCTTTAACTTTAGAACAAATAAAGTATCTCATACCCTTCCTTCTTACATTTGTACTTCATATGTCTCGGTGTTTAATTCCCCATTTGCTACGCTCCCCTTTATGTATTTCTGTGTCGCATCATCATCTAACCATTAATCCTCCATCTATGTTAAAATGCCCAGTGTAATGGAGCAGTGACAGAATCACACTACTGTTGTTAAATTGCCCGTTGCCACAGCAACCACTCATCCATTCTCCGTCCACTCAATGTAATAGGAAGCATAATCAATGTTACTGTTTGCTGGACAAAACCCTATTTTCTGTGTTTTCTTTCTTCCCACAGTAATCCATTTGTTCTTATTACAGCTGGATTTTTTTTTTGTGCCATAGAACAAATAGCATTGAGAATGGCTAACACCACCCAAACAATCAATTAATCCAGGATATACAAGCTGCTGATCTATACACAACACACACAGTTCAATGATCTGGTCAATTAGTTTTCTAATAAGTAAATATAAACAAGTCTGTAGGATAATAATATGTAATTTGTTTGAACATATTCTGAACAAAAAGACAATTTGCATGTACTAATTAATGTGTGAATGGTAGCTTCATCGTCAAGCCTGATAGCAGGCCGGCTAGTGACAGCATTAGATCAAGGCTCGCAAGAGCAAGCAACCGGTTTTGTGGCACAATCTGCAGTCACCGCACCTGATGAAGTCCAAAACCAAAAAATCTAAAGTAATCACAGTTCTATCTCCACACCGTCACATGTGCAGGCCACTCAAATTTTCCAATAATACTAATAATATAAGGCTTCTTGTCCCATGATATACTGTATAATTAAGCTAGCTCCACAGACTGGCCTACTAATGAAAACTACAGCCCCAACAAGAACCTCAGATGTGTTTTTGTAAATATCAAGCCACCAATAAATGAATTGATTCTTCAACATGGCCTGGATATGATTGGTTTGTGTCAAACCAAATGTTTTCTTACCATTAAATTAAGCTTTCCCACCAGACTTCACTAATGCCCTTGTAGCATGGGCTGCTAAACACCTCCATCTTTAACCTCCAATCTTCATGTTAAATTCAACTCATTGAGGCTCTTGTATTAAAATCATCTCCATGAACCATTAATTGCTGGTCTACTCCGTACACCACCTAGCACGTATTCACAAATTTGAGAAGAATTTGGAGATTTTATTTCAGGTGATGTATGACCTGCTCTTAGTCACCCCTAGGTGGCTCCTTGCACTGATGATGCAGGATTACAGTAGCCAAAGCTATCCAAATAGGAGTTATACAGTCTGGTAGTCCATGTGTCATGTCTAAACCTCTTGGTTTGTTTGTTAAAAGTCAGTGTGAACATAAACCAGACCAGAATATGAAGTGAGAGCAACCTACGGGACCCAAAAAATGATACCGACGCTGGTGCAACCACAACAACAAAAACCAGCATCCTGCAGCACTATCCTTCTGTCTTCCTTTCCTTTCTACCTGACAAGATAGAAGATTTATATTTGTAACTGTTCACATAAGACACAGTTCGGTTCAGACCCCGGTTGAGGAGTCACGGTTCGGTGCGAGTTCGGTTCATAAGGATCCATTTCTTTTCATTCATTTTGAACAGACGGTAGTGCAAAGGTCAAAGTCAGACACAATCCTCTTGTTGGGGTCTGAGATGGTATTTTGCAAACTTTGCAACTTTGATAAACTGTTTTCATTATAAAAATGGAACATTGCAAACATTTCTGTCATAACTTTATACAAGAAAAAAAAGTCGTAATATTACGAGGATAAAGTCATAACTTTATGAGAAAATAACACGTAAAATCACTACTTTATAATATTATGACTTCATTCTCATAATACTACGACTTTTTTCTCTTAAGCTTATGACTTTATTTTCATAATATTATGACTTTTTTCTCTTAAACCTATGACTTTATTCCCGTAAACTTTTGTCTTTATTCTCGAAATCTCAGATTCATTTTTTTCCCTCAATGTGGCCCTAACACTCCGTCGTACCATAGACCTACAACAATGATAAATAAAAATGATTACACACTAAATGTATACATTACATGTTATAAAATGTTATACATTTCCATTTTTATAAATCCACAGGGAGCCACTGGAGAGTGGCTAAAGAGCTGCATGTGGGGCTCCGGAGCCGCAGGTTGCTGACCCCTGGTCTATGCAATGCATCTCTTATACTATGAAATTGAAAATGAAACTGCTTGAAAGCAGCCGGAATAAGGAGTTACGCGGCAGTTTGCTTTTCCCTCGTCCCAGTGATCGGCACATCTCGGCGATGCCGTCGAACGTGTGTTAGTCGACCGGATGCGTTTCCATTCACATCCCCTACAACAGTGGAGCAACGGCAACACACCGCCCTTAATTTATGCACAACTTTCTCTCCGTTGCTGTAGTTGACCCACGGGCAGGTCTTCCAGCTCCGTTGTTTCATTGGCGCTCACCATAGTGTGACTGACTCACACACCAATCAGCTTGTTGTGCTAACCTCAGTACATGTAACTAAAGGGCGTACAGCTACAGTTTTTCCAGGAGGAATTTGCGCTTGTGAACTTTGGTTCAACATTACGCGCATCAATTTTCATACCGTGTATTCTGCGTGCAGCTGAGTGCACTGGACCGTGACTCCCATACCATGATGGTTCAGCACAAATACAAAAACAGATACAGCCCTAATATGGATGCATTCATGGACATCAAGCATGAATGTCTGTCTCTGAAAGTTTCTGCACATTTCTACAAGGTTTTTGCACACACACACACACACACACACACACACACACACACACACACACACACACACACACACACACATTATACATCTATATTTGTCAGGACCCTCACTGACATAATGGGTTCCCTAACCTAGCCCTAACCTTTACCATCACAACTAAATGCCAAATCCCAATCCTTGCCCTAAACAGAACCTGATTCCAACCTGAAACCTAAAGTGAGTCCTCCATTTGCAAAAATGTCCTCAGAGCCTAAAGGTCCTAACACTTGCTGAGCTATCAGTGTTCGTAGCAGTATTTGTGTAAATGCATGCTTGTGCTATGTACGTGTGTGTGTGTGTGTGCATACGACAGTGGGAACTGCATCTTTGCAAGTATTTGTATCCATATCTGCTCCATAGAGGATAGCATATATTCTTCTCTGAGGAGCTGCCCTGCTTCCAAAAGACTGAAATACATCCTCTGGTACTCTCTTCTGTCTCGCAGTCTCCCTCTCTGTCTCTGTCTCAGTTTCTGATTGACAGCGTGCCTTCTTGTGTGTGTGTGTGTGTGCATTATTCCGTTCATATGTAGTACTATGAAATTGGAAGATCTCTCTCTCTCTCTCTCTCACACACACACACACACACACACACACACACAGATAGAGAGGGTAGCTGGGTTCCCATCCAACATATTTAATGCAAATTATAATGTATTCAATTTGTCAATTGTGTTGTTTCATTCAGTTTGTCTTAAATTATCTTCAATGTAACAATATATGTTTGAAATAATGTGGCGTTTTGTCAATAAAGAAATTCAATGCTTATGAAATATTAGTAAGTAATCTGTTGCTGACCGATATGACCAACTGGTAGCATAATAATCAGAGTGGAGTGCAATGGTCAAACTGCCATGGCTTACTGGGACACTTGATTAGAACAGGGCCGTTGTTAACTAGGGATGCACCGAATATCGGGTCCGATACTGTGCTCATGTACTCGTACTCGCAAAACGGCTCCGATACAACAACAACGATACCACTTTACGGCAGCGTGACGTTAACCTGTCGTCTTCTTTCGCCATCTTTCGTGTCCTATCGCACGCGCTCACGCTCCAACTCCCCGACGGTGCGGGCGAGACGGCCCGGGATCCCACCTCAGCCGGCACGCACCGGCCCTCACTTTCATTGCACCACAGGGTTTTGCTTGCACCCTCTGTCTCGCCCGTGCGTTAGACTCACTGGTCCGTGTTTCAAGACATGTGGGATGGGTTGCAGACATTGCCACAGACCCCTGGCGCCTTTTACATGGGCCGAGCCCCGCCCTGGGGGCACGATGCTGTTGGGGCACACTGAAGACAGTCTGCCCTGGTTGACAGTTGCACCGGGAGCAAGAGGCCCCGTCCCTCCCCGGTGGGGAGAGAGGGCACAGCGAGCACTTTGGCCAAAAGCCTTCGCCCCGAGCCTTTCCAAGCCGACCTAGAGCCGGTCGCGGCGCACCACCTCATATGCGGGACTCCCCAGCCTGCCATGTGTCGCTCACACCCTCCAGCTGGCTGTTAACGAGGGTCTTTTGGCACAGAGAAGTACTCGTATTGGTACTCGATATCTGCGAGTACCCAAATGTACTTGTACTCGGCCTGAAAAAAAGTGGTATCGATGCATCCCTATTGTTAACCATCGGCCTGGTCTCTGTCGGACCGAAGCTCTGTCATCAGTTGACATTTTATCCAGTTTGAACCAGAACTTCATGATTCACTTTTTAGAACCTTACCGTGTGATGTAAGTGTTTTAACCCAGTATAAGGATTTCAGTGATCAGCTGTCTGGATTTTTAACTACACGTCCCGACCGCGAGATGTAGCCTACTGGACTGGAATACAGGTTTAAGGCACTTCCACATTGGCTTCACTTCTACCTGGTTTAAAATTATCTCCACTTTATTGAAGACACGGTGAGGTCAGAACCAGTCATTGTTTTAAAACCATTAACGTGCCTGACTAAATAAAGGCTTTAACATAACTTCCTTCCATGCTCTAAGGTGCCTAACAGACATGCCCCCGTCAGTGAGCAGTTTATTCATCTTCAAGCAGCAGCTTCACGGATCCGGCCGCTGTGTGTCAAACCTGTGAGACAACCACTCAGGCTGCTCATGAAGATTAACACCGCTGTCCTCAAACTACATGTCTAGAAGTCCATAGAAAGTGGCTCGGGACTTATCTGTACTTAAAAAGACTCCGACTTCCACATTTCCTGCAGGATGTTCTTTTCACTTATTTACTTCAATCCTTTCTGATGGAAAGTTTTATTTTTTTTATGACATGCAAAAAAGGTTTGACTAAATTGAGTTTGGCAGCTGGATTAAAACACGGACTGAGACGTGGAATCAGGAAAGAGAGGTAGTGAGGTGATGGGAGGAGAGAGGGATGAAAATATGATTGCACTGAATATGATATATTGTAGTTTAAATACATACCTACTATAGCTATGAAACATTAATTCCACATGTCCAATGTCTATCATAGCTGTAAATCACTTCTGTGCTGCAACACAGAATTGTCGTGTGTAACATGAAATAGCTCACACAGATCCAGAACTACAAACATTCACAGGAGCCAGTAAGCAAGTGTTGACCTCTAGTAACCTGTCTTTCAAGGTGTGTGTATCTGTCTCACACACTGAACAGTCAGCCCTGGAAATAGCCCCAGCAGCCTGAACCAGCTCATAGCTTGAAATATCACACTATTAGCACACCAGCCGCCCTGCTTTAAAATATGCCAGATAGACTTGTTGGCAGCACCTTCACAGGCTCAAGTTGGCAGAACATGTTGTAACATATACATACACACACACACACACACACACACACACACACACACACACACACACACACACATATAAAGGCTGTCAATCAATTCAAATATTTAATCTAGATTAATCACATGATTGTCCATGATTATTTGCAAATTAATCGCACAATTTTTATGAAAATGGACCTTAAAGGGAGATTGGTTAGGTATTTAATTCTCTTATCAACATGGGAGTGGACAAATATGCTGCTTTATGCATATGTATGTATATTATAATTTGAAATCAATTAACACACAAAACAATGACAAATATTACCCAGGTACTGCATTTAGCATAAAAAATATGCTCAAATCATAACATGGCAAACTAAAACCCAACAGGCAACATCAGCTGTCAGTGTGTCAGTTGTGTGTCCTGCCCAAAACTGCATGTGATTATCATAAAGTGGACATGTTTGTGAAGGGAAGACTCGTAGAACCCATTTCCAATCACATATCTGGAGGTCAGAGGTCAAGGCCCTTCGAAAATGGCCGTGGCAGTTTTCCCTCTCCAATATTTAGTGTTTGTATGGAGTGTTATTTAGCCTCCTTCGCGACAAACTAGTATGACATTGTTGGTATTCCTTCGATTTTCTAGTTTGATACGATACAAGTATCTTCACTCTAGCTTTAAAACTGAGGCCGCCACACCCTCCGAAAGACCCGTTGGATTTTTAAGAGGTTAATTAAAAAATCACACAAGCTGCGTTAATGCGTTAAATAAATTAGTGTCGTTAAAAATAATTTGTGTTAATGTGTTATTATCGCGTTAACTTTGACAGCCACACGCATGTACTCACAGGCAGTGATGCTACGCTATCCACAGCTGAGTCGCAACAAAAACTGACATTCCTGAAATACAACTGTTAAATTCAACGGAACCAATGGGAACCAGTGATTGTATGTATTATGAGGTAATTCAGTGAGAAAACCTGAGTGGAAATTGTATTACAAAATCACTATTTATAAAAAATGCATCTTTAACTCTGTTCTATGTAGTCATTAGATGTATAGTACAGCTGAACAAAACTAAACTATAGAAATGCTTGTTACTATGGCTGCATAACGGCAGAAATCTGACGATACGATACGTATCATGATACGGAGGTTACAATTCAATATATCGCGATACACTTTTTTAATCTAATTTTAGGAAAACTGTCATAGTATAAAGAACAGTAAAACAAGTTTACTTTTTGTATGCAATCATAACAGTGGGATCTGAATTTGCATTTATCACAGTTCCTGTAACTGTTACGGGTTCTGTAAGTTTAAAACTAATCAGAGTGGTAGGTCTTCCTATCATTAACTATCTTTGCAGGTTTCCAAGCTGCTGGGGTTGGCCCTCCTCCCTCCCTCTTTCGTGTGATGTCATCGCTGTATCCACCACTCCGCGGCGTAAACCGGTTGAATCAGTTAAAAGAGACCCGGAGAGGAACGGCACGTGTGGCTGTGATTACACTTGATCAGTCCACCTCGTTGCTTCTTTGTTGTGTGATTTTGTAACAAACTAACTAACTAACTCTTGATGGTATTGAGTACCTTTGTCTGATGTTATTGTTGTAGTATAGAAGCATTTGTGATTTGGTTGGAACTGGCCTAGGGAGTAGTTTATTTTTAGGTCACATATTAATGTGCTAGTTGGTTAGTCTTTTCCTCTGTGTAGATGCACTCGTTGAAAAGGTGGCTGTCATTCCTGTGTTTTGCCCGTTCCTAGTTTACACTTTATGTCAACACACTTGTGTTCACTTTTATTTGCTGTAACTTTGTTGGTTGATTGCCTGCAGCCTGTTTTGCTCTCATTTGATTGTTCATTTAACAGTAAACGGCTACTTTACGCCTGATTCCATCGGCTCGTGTTGCTTCCCTTTCCCCTAGACCTTACTGGGACGTAACAGTAACATTCAACATCATAGCACTACTTTAAGAGGGCACATGCACTGAGAGGGTGCATCTCTTTGGATATTACATGAAGTATTAACTTCTTTGCATGTAAACTATTGATTAAAAATAGATGGTGTTTTTAAGAATCAATACAGTACGGCAAAACATCATATTTTGATATATGATTTGTTCTTACACTCACACTTGTTAAAAAGTCATTGCCAAGAACAGACGCGTGACTTGACTGCGCCTATGACTATGCTACAGTAGATAAGCTGCACTCAGTGAAGCGTTGGCCAAATTGTTTTATTATCTCCGGACACATTTTATTAATTCCACATCCACTGTATAATGTACTTTGGTAACTCCATTAGTGAATTACATAGCAGATGGCTAAATATATATATTTTTGCACACATAGATTAGCCACTGCTGTTGTAAAGATTAGAGAGTCTAACACCAGGTGCACGAGCCTGTATAAAGTGAGAGAGTGCAATCGGTTTATTCCAGCATCATTATTCAGCTGATGGCAGTTCTCATGACCTTTGTTTGATTTAGCTGGTATGTCAAGAGGTGGAGAAAGTGATGAAAAGTCTGTGTGACATTAATATTAAATGCTCTTCAAACCGTGTACTCATTTCACATCATTCGTTGATGGAGAAATGTTGGTGGGACAAAAAAGACAGATTTTGGAATGGTGTGGTGATGTCTGGAATTCCCTGCTAAGCCTGCTGCCACCACGACATGGCCCCGGATAAGCGGAAGAAAATGGATGGATGGATGGACATTGGTTGTAGCCTACTTTTTTGCGGTGTCACCACCACTCAAAGTCACACCCAAGCGTGGTAAACAAGACAGGGTCCTTGTTTCAACACGGGTCACGTGGTTTGACGACATCGCCGCAGACCCCTCGCACTGAAGACAGTCCGTCCCAGTTGACAGTCGCGTCGTGACCCCATCCCTCCAAACAGGGAGACATTCCCAGGAAATTCCCACTGAAACTCATACCAATTGATTTTCTAATTGCCAGATAGTCTGTATCTGGTACCCGATAGTCTATGAAGATAAAAGAATGAATAGTTGAATTTTCGTATTGAACAGCCAAATCCGAGTCAAACCAAAAAATTCTGATCCAGGAACAGCGCTATCCTAGAGCCTGCATTTACTCGTGCCATGATCCAACCACAGCCTCTAATCTGTCTGGTGAAGGTGAAACTTCTCTCTCCTCCCTCTTCCTCTCCTTCCCGCTGCCTCTGGTGCCCCTGAGATGACGGGTCATACAAAAAAATACACTGATTGTCTGAAGGAGCAGCAATTTAGGTCATGGAATAGGGCACATAAACGATGGTACAGTATGTCTTAAAAAGCCGCCATGGTAATATTCAAAAAATAAAGCACATATGTTGCTTCAGTTTAGTCCAGACAGCACCCTTTCTGAAAAGTTCAGAGATTTTCAACTAGAAGCGCTCGGAGCGGCTGCACAAAAAGGTCGGAGTGCTCTGAAAAAAGACACTAGACGCATGCGGCTGTATACGCTCTCTCCTCATTGGGAACAATTGAAAAAAATGATGCTGGCACTTAGAAAAAAAATGCTATTTGCACCCCCAGCCTTACTGGAGAGCTGCTATCCTGAGCAGTTTGGACATCGTGTGGAGGTAAACTGTGGTTAAATACCAGGACAGAGGATTCAGCACCCCGGACAGCAGCCATGTGTTACTTGATAAAAACAGAATGAATGTCAATACACTCACAGTACAGAATGTGTGTTTTTCCATGATACCAAACATTTCAAACAGCAACAGCAACCTCACAGTATGTCAAAGACAAAACAAGGACACAATAATCACAAGAGGAAAAGAGAAAAAAAAAAAGCATTTCACCGGAAGCTTTGAAATGGAAATGAGGTGTAGCATGTTACCTAACCGAGGACGTCTACTGCCACTAGAGACGAGTGAAGAAACCCTCCTTCTTTTATATTTAAATCTTTGATATGAAGACTTGCAATGTCTGCCTGAACATTCATTATTATGACATGCTGAATCAGCAGTGTTGCTGTTGGGTTTCTTTGTGTATTTCTGTTAAAAACTGATATGTCGCGATACAAAAAAGTCTGCTACCATGCATAAACATGCTTACACACTCCCACGCAGTATTTAAAGGCAGAGTTATTTGCTCCTGATCCTGATAACAGTCTTTAAAGTAGTGAGTATATAAATGTTTCCTTCATATGACAGCTGCACAGCATACCGAGGCTACAAAGACATTTCATTCTAATACAGTCACATTAGTGAAGATATTTAAATCACAACAGCAGCACAGCTCTTCTTTAAGAATGCACAAGCTGCATATCAGGCTTTCTTTGGTGTCTTACAATAGTGTTCCTACAATGTGTATAAGATGCTGCAGAATTTAGTATAATATCTGTGCAGAGGAGTATCACTGTGGCTCTGCTGTGGAAGGACGGGTTGGACAGGAGTCAGGCAGCCTGTCTTCATCGCCAGAGTCAACTAAATACCGAAGTTCGATTTGCAATTTTTCGATCAACAGCAGCACCTGAGACTTCTGCTTCACCTGAAAAATGACACTGAAAGACACGCAAAACAAGCGCCCCGGTAGCTCACCTGGTAGAGGGGGGGCCCCATGTACCAAGACCTTACAACAACGGCTTGGGTTTGAATCACTTTGCTGCATGTCGTCGCCTGCCTCTCCCCCTTTCCTGTGTCTTATCTAATAAAGGCAAAAATCCCCAAAAATATCAGCTTAAAAAAAAAAAGAAAAAGTTGTTGGAGTCTCTTCCTGTCTGGGTGTCTTGTTCCTACAGTATGTAGGAGAGGTGGATGGCCCGACATATCTGTACCCAAGGGACCATTGTCTCATGGAAGTCAGTCTGTCCATGGAAATATCAACTCTAACAGTTATGTTGTCATTAAAGTTTTTGGAGGGTTGGGCAACAAATTCCCACCTCTTTGTGTTTGAACAGATTCTACCTATAAGGATTCAGATCTTACCCTAACACAGAACAAGCCGTTGTTGGAAACTGTTTGGAAAAGAGCATACACTTTCAAAAAATACTTGGCAGGTGATTGGATAAACCATCTTTCAATCAAAACTCTTTCCGAAGCCAGTCGATAGAAGGGCAAAAACATCTTTTCCTTCGAGGGAAGCCTTCAGTGCCGTTCTTTGCTCTAGTTTCAATGAAGAAATACTCTCCAGTTCTGATAGACCTGATGCTATTGCGGCATCTACTCTAACCTCTGCAGGAGGTTGTTTAGAACAAAAAGTTGCCTCTCTGTCATCGCGTCACACACACCTGAACCACCTGTAAATATTTGATATATATACATAAACAATGTGAAACCTGAGAATATTGAATGAATTCTATGAATATTGAATGAAACCTGAGAATAAGGAATGGAATCCTGAGAATATTGAATGAAATCCTGAATAAATGGAATGAAATGTGAGAATTTGGAATGAAATCTTGAATAAATAGAATGAAATGTGAGAATTTGGAATGAAATCTTGAATATATGGAATTAAATGAGAGAATATTGATAAAAATCCTGAATATATAGAATAGAATGTGAGAATAGGGAATGGAATTCTGAATATATGGAATAAAATCTTGAATATATGGAATAAAATGAGGGAATATTGAATGAAATCTTGAATATATGGAATGAAACGTGAGAATATTGAATGAAATCCTGAATATATGGAATAAATGTGAGTATATGGAATGAAATGTGAGAATATGAAATTAAATCCTGAATATATGAAATTAAATAAGTGAATTTTGAATGAAATCCTGAACATATGGAATGAAATGCGAGAATATGGAATGAAATATAATGTCATCAAGGCACTGCTACCATCTTTTTCATGATGAAAAACACAAACACAAACGTATATATATACATATAGTGCCAATACTTTATATGAGGCCTTTTGATGACATGTGACATAAGCTCTTTAGTAACACCTCGTCCTTTCTCTGATATGCCTAATGTTAATTACACGTGCGGTTGCTGCACCTAATGATTGTACACTGAAAAACAAGCTGTTTGTTGAACCACCCACAGACAGGCCAACAGATCCAGTAAACATGCCTGGTGTGATTTCCTGCAGCAATACTTCACTCACTTTCTTAGCACACAGGTTTTTAAAGAAACTGGAACATTTTCACTGTCATCAATCAAAGGCGTGGTTAAGTCTGCAAATGTCCACGCCTGTCACTTTTTAAGCATCTTCAGGTTGGCGAGCTCTTTCATAGAAAGCAGACATCAACCTCATTTGGGTTTCTGCCAGATAGTGAAGCAGCCACCTTTGGTAACTAGACTGACTCAAGCCTAATGGAAGGCGAACAGGGAGCTTTTTGTAGTACCTATATACAGGTCTTTCTACTGTGATTGTGCTAGCAACAATGAAGGGAGAACAGTGTGGGTACAATGTGCCAGCTGTAACTAAAATCAATGGTAAACTTACAGTTCGGAGAGCTGCAGATGTTCAAAGATCTGCCAGGACAACGTGGTCAACGCGGGGTTCTTGGACAGGTCTCTGAGGGAGGGAATGAGAAAGAGACAGAGAGGTAAGGCAGATGTGACAAACTTCACTTCAACATGACAACAAGAGCTCAGCGTTTTCCAGCTTACTGTGATTTAGAGCTGCAGTGACTGATCGATTAGTTGCTAATTATTGAATTAATTGCCAACTATTTTTGCTAATCGATTAATCAGCTTGAGTCTCCTCCAGTTTATCTCCAATGACTTTAGAAAGGTCCACCATTTTTGTGGACCTGTGTTATGTTCTCTTCGGCCCAGATGTTAAGAAAACATTGGACTTCTGCAGACGTCCAGGTCGGTCCTCTCCAACTCATGTTAACCTGTCGTTCACCTGTGTATGATTATTGTGTTCTCAACTGCCCAAACGAACCGCACCAGAGTTCAATTAAAAGAGACTAAATGTTGGTTTGAGAAACGACCCAAAAAGACTGAAACATCTTGGTGTTTACTGTCCATAAACTAAGGTTAACGAGTGTCTACTAAATCATTTGTTAATCTGAACCCTTGCTTTTTTTTCCTAAAGCTAAAAAACAACAACATATGATTTGCCTATGATATATATCTTTAAAGCTAAACAATGATAACACATAATTGTTTGCCTATGATATTGTTTATTAACATTTTGGAGTTGACTGTAGAGTAGACCATAGACATGTATATGAGAAGTAGACACCATAACGTCACCCATTGGTTTGTGGGCTGCCGTTTTGAAGCCTTGAGTTTGGCGTTTTGGCATTCACCATGTTTTCTTTTCTTTCATTGAAAAATATATTAAAATGATTATGGTGTAATTTTTGTGCTTATCTGTACCAAACAGAAATATTTTGCCATATCTGTAGAATATGATGTGTAGGACATCTCTGCAGCACGACAATATTTAATTTAAAACAGTATTTTGACACACAAATCACCTTTAACAAATATTTTATTTGAAAATAGCAGCAGGCCATATTGCGATCTCATTCAAATTTTGATAAACTGTGCAGCCTTACAAATTAAGGAAGCAAGAACGAAACTATTTCTGAACAGCACAACTGAGAAGCATGGTTGCATGGATACAAACTCCTGTGGGAAAGAATGGAGAAGAATTCATGCCCTGAAAGACCCTTTGGAGGCATTGCTATACATAACTCAAAATGATACATCTATCCCCCCCTCCCACCCAGACCTGTCTAATAATGACACGGATGGGTTTACATTGGAGTTAGTTGAAAGCCTGATACGTCTCATACAGATGCTAAAGCGTGCCTCGGTATGCTGGAGGGCCACTAACCAAGCGGCGGTATTCTCATTCCCAGGGTGTCAAATTAAATTCAGTTCAATTCAATTTATTTTTATACGGCATCGAATCATAACAGAAGTTATCTCGAGACGCTTTTCATAAAGAGCAGGTCTAGACTGCACTCTATAATTTAGAGACCCAACAAAAGATCCCCCATGAGCATGCATTGTTATGCAACAGTGGCAAGAAAAACTCCCCTTTAACAGGTAAAAACCTTGGGTGGGCGGCCATCTGCCTCTGGTTGGGTTTTGAGAGAGGGAGAGAGAGAGAGGGAGAGAGAGCAGGGGAGATGCACTGCAACCACAGTAATAGCACAACAGCTGTAAGTAGAAATACAAATAGGACTCATAACTATAAGTGATAGCAGTGGATGTGATAGAGTGATACCGACGCTTTGTTATGAACGGTGTTGTTTGATACCACTACACAAGACACCTGTATGAGATGCACTGGGTCAAAGTGCCAAACGCATCCCTGGAAAAGGGAAACACTCAGAGAAAGGCACCGCTCCGGAAGGTTGGAGGTCTCCTCCTAGATGTGGGTGGCACATCTAGGAGGTCCGCCTTCTACCGCCTCAAAAACATTCCTCGACTCCGGCCATCACTCTCCGACTCCGTGGCAGAGACCCTCATTCACGCCTTCATAACCTCCCTTCTGGACTACTGTAATGGAGTCCTTTCCGGGGGGGGGTACCCAGCAAAGCCCTGGACAGGCTCCAGTATGTTTAGAACTCAGCTGCCAGGGTTCTCACCTGCACTAGGCCCTGGCAGCACATCACCCCTACACTCATCCACCTTTACTGGCTTCCAATCAAGTCCCGCATCAACTATGAACTCCTCCTTCTTACACACAAATCCCTCCATGCCCTTGCCCCCCCAAGTACCTAACCGACGTTCTCCACCCCTACACTCCATCCCGGAAACTTCGATTCTCCGACACCGGTATGCTTTCCAAAAGCTCCACCAGGCTGCTGACTTTCGGCGACAGAGCCTTCAGCGTCTGAAGTCAGAAATGCTTCATCCCTGGACACTTTCGAAAAACACCTCAAGCACCACCTGTTCATCAAGGCCTATGACCTCAGCTAACTCTTTCTACCCATCACTCTTTTAATTACTTAGCCACAGTTTTTTCCTCCATTTTATTATTAGTATGATTTTGAGAGCCCGCTTTGTAAAGCGTCCTTAGGTTTCTTGAAAGATATAAGTCCAATTTATTAGTAGTATTATTAGGGATGCACCAATACCGATAGCGGTATCGGGTATCGGGTCCGATACTGTGCTCATGTACTCGTAATCGTACTTGCAAAACAGCTCAGAAAAAGCAGCGTGACGTTAACCTCTCGTCACCATCTTTTGGGTCCTATCACACACGCTCGCGCTCCACCTCCCCGACGGCACGGGCCGGTGGTGCGCCCCACCCTACGGGGCTGGGATCCCACCTCCGCCCCAGCCCTCACTTTCATTGCACAACGGGGTTTTGCTTGCACCCTCCATGCATTAAACTCCTTGGTCCGTGCTTTAAGTTTTGTCTAAACTTAAAGAAGTTGAAGTTTTGTTGCCTAAACCTAAAGAAGCTTTTCTGTTTGGGTTCAAAATGTAATGTTTCACAACATGTTAGAAAGTGTTGCTTTCGAAGTTTCGCTTTCACTTTTACAACGTAGTAGGTGTAGTGATCCCCTACTGACCCACATCTATGGTGCTTATAGCGACTGATAACACCTACTTAACAGCCTGACAACAGTCAAATCAGGTGGTTACAGTGTGTAGCTCCATGGAATAACCAGCTATACCCACAATCTCTGCTACCATTGAATGTTTCATTTGGATTATGAGTATGAAGGGTTCCATTCCAGTGACATCACTGACACAGTGTGTTATAAATGGCACCATCAGCAAGATCCATAAAGACAAAAAAATTGAGGATTTCGCCAGCAATACATGTACACATGCCTGCACACACACAGAGGAAATCAAACACACACAGCAGTGTTTGAACAGTCACGACTCATTTCCATCGTAAACCCTTCTGGGTTGAAATAATACACAACAGAAACACAGGTGTCCATCTCCTTGGCAACATGAAGCCGACTATGAAGAGGTGCTCAGGCTGGTGTGAGTGGAGGGACGAGACACCCAGTGGAATCCAAATCACCTCATTTTTAACAATGATGAGATCATTTAAGTCTTTTGTGTATAGGGATGTCACTAGTGTGTGTGTGTGTGTGTGCGCGTGTCATAGCTTAGATGTGGTGTAAACACAGCTGGTAAATATTATATTTCACACTAGACTTGATAGTTGGATTCCATTACACAGACTCCAGTTCCACTGGTATGAAGTGAATATGCAGTGACCCCTACATCCTCAGCTGTCACACCACTGATGAGCTCCTCGTGTCACTGGTGATGTTGTTGATTTAATTATCACTCTTTGGGAAGAACTTATTTTTTTGGGGACTTGTGAAATGAGATTCCAACAAAATATCGAATGCGTTGCTTTTTCCATGCACATTTGATTTTGATATTAAAGCATAAGTCAGTTCCATGTTCATCTTCTCAGCTTTATTATAGTCAACCAATCTTGTGCAGACCCGAACTGACAGTGAATATATTTATTAACACGTATTGGAGTCTGTGCATATATTCATATCATAGATTCACTTATCTGAATCATCTGTGTTGCCGTTAGACACGTCAGAGTCATGACTTTTGCTACCAGTACTTTTATATATGCTGTGGGTGATTATAAGATATGAAAGTAAGCCTGTTTACCGCTTTGAATTACGTTCTTATATATATATTTTGTTATTTGCTCCCAAGTCTGTTTCACACCACCAGGGTTGCAGCTGAAACAATAAGGCTCAAAATTGTCATACAGGCCACAATTTCCCCAAAGGGATGAATAATTCTATTCTATAAGAATGCATCATACCAACACATTCAAGGAATACACACATGTAATTCAGATCAACTCGTGCCATAGATGGGGGCGGTGTCAGTGATATTATCAGGGTTGCGAAGCTGGATTCACAAGATTGCGATATTACAACAAAATCACGTGAGACTTGCTACCACAGTGGAAACTGTATTGCCAAATCTCTACTGGTGGACACATTTCTACCGTCGCACGGTATATAACATCGTATTGCCCAACCCTAGACTCAACTTGTGTCAGTTTTTCTTCTGGAATATCATGTTGCGTTTTAAACAGCACTGATACAATACAGACCCTTAATTCTTTAATCTGTCATCAAGATACCTCAATGTTTCTTTTCTCAAATCTAATCCCTTAAAGGTCCCATATTGTAAAAAGTGAGAAATGCATGTCTTTTATAATATAAAGCAGGTTTAAGTGCTATATAAATACTGTTAAACTATCAAAACGCTCAATATACGGAGAAATACACACAGCTCGTATTCAAAAATTGTGCGTTCGAAACAAGCCGTTAGGATTTCTGTCCATTTGTGATGTCACAAATATACAATATATATAGATCATTACACGGTTTTAAACATAAACATTATAAATGTGTCCCAGTTTATTTCCTGTTGCAGTGGATCAGCTGACAGGAAATAAACATGGACCCAAGCTGTTGCCTAGCAACACAATTACGTGGAAATGCACTAAAACGGAGCGTTGTCGGAGCGTTGTCAGAGCGACAGAGGGGAAATACAGGTATATTCAGGCCGACAGTATGAGGAAAATAAAGGGTTTTTTTTAACATTACAGCATGTAAACATGCTCTAGTAGAAACACAAAATACAAGTATGAACCTGAAAATGATCTTACAAACCACTATACTTATATATACTTATAGATATGGGACCTATCTATAAGTATATATAAGTATAGTGGTTTGTAAGAACTTTTGAAGGCTCATTATTTTGTGATCATGATGTGTTAACACTAAGGTAATTAGATGATTCATTTGTGAAAAAACAGCTTGATTGATGATAGCTTGAGACAATTAGATGATTAACTTCTGATTTTAGGATAGCGGACCAAAAAGAGAAGTTAGCAACCACAGACACTTTAAGCTTTTGTAAGTTTTCAATTTGTCTTTTTCTAAAATCCATCTACGGTCACTAGTCATGTCAACCTGCTAGAAATGAAGAAAATAAAACTAACTGACTGGAAAATGAAATGAAAGCGGTTAAATATATAATTTATTGTTTGACTTTTGAATAGAATTGTTTTGAAGAAGTACAACACAACTATCTATCAAGTCGTGAAAACATGCTCACAAGCAAACGCACTCAATCAGAGCAGAAGCTGCGATAGTTTCTCCTTTTCATCAGAGCTTTTGTTTGGTGACACATAATTAGAGCAGTTGATACTGATTGCTGTCCTTTTCAGCTCAGAGGTTAGAGAGCAGAGCTGGACTGGAGGAAGACTGGGAGAGACAGAAATAGAAAAATAGCAAGTGAAAGACAAAAAAACAGGGAAAGGAGAAGAAGACAAATGAGGAGAGAAAGGAGGTGAGACTGATGGTGAGAATGAGAAAGAGACTCGCGGGATAACAACAGGAGAGACGTGTGGCTTCTTTCCAGAGTCACCTTCAAACTTGAAGATGAGCAGATAATAAACATGTGCGCGCACACACACACACACACACACACATGCTGTGACAAATTGTCTCACAACTTTAGTACATCATGGGGACAAGAGGATGAATGTCTTCTCTGTGTCTGAATACTGCAGCTCTCCCAAATAATTCCTTTGATTGCGTCTGACTCAAACACTGCTACAGACCTGAAACACTTCTGTGTCCCATTCCCATATTATACTCCCATACTCATACGCACAATTTGGAGGTACTAAACATGAGTACTTCTATTTTTGTGCGTGATTAGTCAACTAATAGATTAAACGTAGTAACCCTCGCTAGCTGGCACCAGAAATGCTAGTCGGTTAAACTTATTGTTATTTTATTCATGTACACATTTAAATTTCATATTGACATACATGCTGTCTCAGCTGTTGCTGTGGAGAGCTGCTGCTCCTCCTGCAGAGGTCTCCAGCTCTATACATACAGTATATACCATATACATACAATATATAACAATTTACAATCTAATGAACATGTCTACCGTATTCTAGACTGGACAAGGGTATATTTGATCCTAAATACAATCTATTTACTTTATGTTTTTGATGTCTGTACGACAGTTAAGTAGAATAAGTTAAATGTAAATATCTATCAGTTTGAGCAGATTACAAGTAAATGTTGGTACCAGTAGTCGCACGGAACTTACATTGGATCGTGTTCCATGCGGCTCCATGACAAATACAAAACAGCATTGCACGTTGTCAGTAAGGGCAGCTGGTTAAATCAGCATCCGAGTGGAAGTGGGTAAGGAGAGGGTGTAAGGGGTGGTTTGGAATTGGGCCTATATTTTCTGTGTGTTACCGCTGCTTAGTATGTCACATTGTGGGAGAGGTTGCTTATTTACATAATGTGCAAGTGTTGACACACCCACTGCAACGAGCGAGAAGTGGTGGATACGATGTTACGTAATTTGTTCGCTTAGAGGGTCTTCTGCATAAGACTGTCACAGCGGAGCACAGCAGCTACACAAATCACCCTCCTTACAAGCTGCCCAGCTGAGGGAGCCCACGACACTAATTACAAACCAATGAAACAATGACTCACAGGCTCATCTATGGGATATAGGGGCCGTTTGATGGCTTGGAGGGCCCTTGAGCTCTTTGGTGCTATAAGTTCAGCCGCTGTTTCAACACTGCACATGACTTATTTTTACCCAGGGACGGACTGAGACTTGCATCACATCATCAATAACGGCAGTAAGTATTTATTTGTACAGGTTGGTGCGTGTGTGTATGTGCTTGAGCAGCGTGTACACATTATGCAGGTTTTGACAGAGAAACCCTGAGATGACATATGTAGAGTGAGTTACATCTGCATGTTATCATGCAGATGTTGAGTGCTAAAGTTAAGCGCCAGCATGCATATTTACTACAGGATTATACTCCGAATTAAACACACACACACACAGGACTCTCTCTCCCTGAGGGCCAAGAGCAAACATGTTTAGCTGTAAAGAATGAATCATCAGCTTGTGTTTGGAGTAGTTTGGTCCCAGAGGTTTGGACTTGCCATGCTCATAAATCAAGATCACAAACATGTTACTCAAGACGCCTACACATGGGAATAAACATGCATTGTGGCTCATGCACACACACACACACACACACACACACACACATACACATACTCATGCAGGGTTTATGCTGCATTCACATGGAATCAGGCAGATGGCAAACTGGATATCATTTTAGTGGACGAGAGCAGGATGGTAAAATTAGATGAGGCTGGCAGAGAATACCAGCAAAGGTAACTGCCATTGCCATCAAAATTTAAAGGTCCCATATCATGCTCATTTTCAGGTTCATACTTGTATTTTGTGTTTCTACTAGAACATGTTTACATGCTGTAATGTTAAAAAAAACAACTTTATTTTCCTCATACTGTCTGCCTGAATATACCTGTATTTACCCTCTGTCTGAAACACTCCGTTTTAGTGCATTTCAACGGAATTGGCAACACTTTGGGTCCATGTTTACTTCCTGTCAGCTGATGTTATTTACATACACTGCAACAGGAAATAAACTGGGACACATTTAGAATGTTTACTTTTAAAACCGTGCAATGATGTATATTTTGTATATTTTTGACATCACAAATGGACAGAAATCCAAACGGCTTGTTTCAAATGCATAACTATTGAATACGGGCTGTGTGTATTTCTCCGTATATTGAGCGTTTTGATAGTTTAACAGTATTTAAAGCACTTAAACCTGCTTTATAATATAAAAGACATGAACGGCTCACTTGTTACAATATGGGACCTTTAATACATTTTAACTTTTTGCCGTCCTCCATGACGCACTTGACACCTGAATGTTATGTAGCACCCTCACAAGAGAAAGTATATTAAGTTTGCAATAGAATGATAAGAGAAAGCTGCATTTTATAACTACATGCGTTACTACAATAATTGCCTAACCTGTTAAGTCCTAGCCATATCCCTCGGAAAAAAGGCCTAAAACAACTACCCCAAATGAATCAGGACTAGCTCCTCAACCATAAGGCTTTGAATCATATATCTGGTCTCTTGTGAAATATAAGAAGCTAAAGAATATTAATCCGTTGTAAGTAAACTAAACTATCATACAATAGAGATTAAAAATGGAGATGCAATACAAGAAAAATAAAAATAAGATTGTTATCCTCGCCTAGTATAAAATCTTAATTTCAAAGGCAATATCACCATTATAACAAAGATCCCATAGATGATGATGCAACTGATTGTCGTCCACTACTCTTTACCACAACTGGGACTGTAAATGTGATGGAATACACTAAAATATAACATTTATGATACAATTCATAATTATATACTTAGGCGCTCTCCATGTTTAGATGTTGACTGTTTACTGGAGGTTTTACTTCAAAACCCTATTTATGTCCATGTAGCCATGTTAAAAATATCATAAATATCCCCAAAACATTGAAATAGTGATAAACACAATGAATACTGATAAATATTCATCAACAACCAAAGAGATCCATACAGCAGATAAATGCAGAATGCAAAGGGCCAGAGGGCAGAAAAGTTCACTTCTGAAGAGTTCACTTTTAGCAGTTCTAAAGGAATTGTAAAAAAACCCCATAAAGATTAATAATGAATAATCAAAATAGCAATTAACAATTCATGTCAACAAACGTTCTCTAGATAAAGGATACAGAAGTTTGCAGCTAGATTTTGCTCATCAGCTTCCAACTAAAAGCAAGATGAAACAAATTAAATTAATTTGGGAGCATCCATAACATGTGCATGTGAAGAAAAAAAGCCAATTCGATGGTTGCACTGGTGCCACAGTTGTGAATAGGGTTTTAGATGCAGTTCTCGATTGCAAAGCTGGTGAGCAGGCAGCGTGATGCTCTAACTGTGCCAGGAGAAGGGCTGTAATTCCCTCTGCCCTCCTCTGCTATAAATGTATACACTCATGGCACTGGAAAGCCCTTTGGTTCAAAGCATCCACTAAATGGCACACATACTGTACACACACACACACACACACACGCTCAGTCCTCTCTACATGCAGAAGGTGTCCTTTAGAAAGGTCAACCTGACTACAATAACACAGCCTTATATTTAAAACATTTCACACACACATGATAAATGTGCATGTGTGCGTGTGTATTATTATGTAGAATGAGCAATGAGGGAAAATGACCATGAGAAGGTCAGCGGCTGTGTATGTCTGTGTGTGTGTGTGTCTGTGTGTGTGTGTGTTTATCTTGTTTACAGAGGTGTGTCTACTTGTACAAGTGCAGGTGTGTGAGTGTGTACACGTGAGCATTGTGTGCACGCATGTAACTGTGAGTGTTAGAACCCTAAAGCATGTGAAGGTTAAAATGGTAACACTCAATTCCAAACTCTCTCTCCCTCTCATTCACACACACACACACACACACACACACACACACACACATTATTATGGAATAATACAAAATATTGTGAAGCAAGCCACACATTACCTTCAAACTAGTCTTTGTTATCCAATGTAGAGTAAGCGGTTGTATGATAACCGTATTTTCTTTTTTTTTTCTCAGGCACTTTCAAAAATGACATGTAGGGGAGCTTTATTCATTTATTTTTTATAACATAACTGTCATTGCATCCTGGCATGCATGAGTTTGAAGGGAGCATGGCGATGCCTTCGCCAGGCTACAATCCCTGCTGTCATGATCACTGGTAAATCTGGGCGTAATACCCTTTATAAATGTGCTTCAGTTACAACCAACTTTCTGAAGATGCTAGTCATTTCAATGTAACTGCATATGGTTATGAGCGTTATCAGCAGTATTATTATATATTTATATGGAAAGGGGTCAGATGTCTGCATATTACCTAATTTAAAAATGTGCAAATTGTACAGGAGCACCAAGATGCTATTTGCTTGGCAGCACAGTTAGGGGTGCATTTCACCCTTTGCAGGTGCTTTGTTTCTTTTTGTCTTTCTTTTTTATATGTCGTTAGACAGAAAGTAATATTTAGGCAGAATGAACCTTTATAATTTACAATTGAACTGCTAAGTGACTCCTCAGTCAGGCAGTAAGTAGCTGTAGCTTAAATTCTATTTCAGCTTATATAGTTACTCTATTGAAGTTTTATTATTAAGGTGTGTGGCGACAGATAAGTACATTCTATCCTCTCTGTCTCTCTCTGTCTCTCTCTCTCTCTCTCTCTCTCTATATATATATATATATATATTATATACATATATTGTAACAATTGTAAGATTGTGTTAATATTCATATTAATATTATTGTGTATTTGTGTTCTGTATTTTGATGCTTTGGCAACATTGTTTTTTAAACGTTTATGACAATAGAGCCACTTTGAAATGAATTGAATTGAATTGAAAAATTTAGAGAGTCCTGATTGGAGTATAAGGTTTGAGGAGATCAGGCAGGTAGGAAGGGGCATGTCCACTTACAATTTATAGTCTGATCTGACATGGATAGGTAGCCAATGAAGGGAAGCTAAAACTGGTGTAATATGCCCTTTTCACAGCAGCCATTTTGACATGTCATTGCCAAGTAATCACAGGTGTAATTAATAACACTGATCCATTGAGGTGATGGAATGAAACTGATAGGAAAAGGCCCTTTGTCTTACAATTTGTCTATGTAAAAGTGTATGTGTGTGTGTGTGTGTGTGTGTGTGTGTATGTGTGTCAGCCTGCACTGATTAGCTAATGCCAATCACTTGTGTAGCAGCAATCAAAGGCTGCCGTGGTGATGGTCACTGCTCAGCGTCCTCAATCAAACAGTTTATCATAGGAATTTACCAGAGACGCACATATTATCCAAGAGCTTCTCAGACAAATAAAAACGGGAGTCCAATCGCCAAAATATTATTATCATCAGAGAGAAGAATCTCTGCAAACGCGTTGATGTAGTTTTTATGTGATCATGCGGGCAAGTTAGAAAACTGCCTTTCAGACATTTCTCGTCTCATTTCCCATTGAGTTCAGTGGGTGATTTTCTTGGAGTTCCTCTTATTTCAGGATCCTAGTGTCAAATGTAAATCCGTTTGATTCAATAGTTACATGTCTGCGACCACCACAAGATTTCCTACAATTCTACCTGAAATTATGTATGAAGAGTGAAAATTGTGGGTATGGGAGCAATTTGTTCGGAAAACTTTCAGAAGATTTTAAAGCCCCTCTCCACTCTAGCTCTAATGTCACTCACTCGCAATGCACACCCATTATAAACTCAGAAAAAGTCTGAAAATAGCATAGAACTTAAACTGTGATAATTCAAAAACTGTAAAAGATATCAAAAAGCTACCTTAATAGTTCAGTTCAAAGTCTTGTAACCCATTTAAAGTAATGACTTGATTTGATTTGATTTGATTTGATTTGATTTGATTTGATTTGATTTGATTTGAAGATTTTCTCCATTGAGTTACATGAAAAAAGCTTAATATTTTAAAAAGTATAAGAGGTAGAAACAAGAGGAGCTTGAGTCAGATTTCACACACACGGGACGAGAAAGAGAGTTGACAGACAAGATGATGGCGGAGGATTTAATGATGGCCAATGCACCTCAACCTTTCATTAGAATGAAAAGAGAGGGCTTTTGGGACTTTGCACTGTGTCTACAAAACATTTCTTAATTGTTTGAAATTGAAATGTATTATTTAAGGTGTAAAACACATTTCCATATCTGGATTTTTTCTTCATTTCTCTGACATTCTTGTGTGGTAAATTCTGCCCCCTTGTGCAAGCACCAATGAACATTTGCACACACTGGCCCTTAAGCTTATTACTCATTGTCATGGTCATACAGTACATGTCTGATATGCTGGTGATATGCTGTTTATGATTGTTTTATTCTTATTATACAAAATGCACTCTGATTAGGAGCTTCATTTGTATTATTTGCTGTCTCTGCTCCTGTTGTGAGTAGCTGTAATATTGAGCTTTGCTCTGTCCTTTGTTTCACACCACATCAGCTCAGTGTGGCCTTAATAAGACATCATCACGGATGGTACGGATGTGCACGATGATGGCACAACCCCTCAGCATGCTATAATAATACCCTCCACTCTGTTTGCATATCTGAGTGTGTGTGTGTGTGTGTGTGTGTGTGACAGAGTTCTTGTACTTGCTACATGGAGGGGACCGAAGTTTGTAACCAACAGTGTGAGGACATTTTTGGAAATGTTTTGGACCGTTCCTCACTTCTTCAAAGGGAAGTGTGAAGGTTCAGACTTGGTTTTAAAGGTCAGGTTAGAATTAAGTGTATAGGTTAGGGTAAGGGTTGTGGTCAGGCATTTAGTTGTGATGGTGATGGTTAGGGTAAGGGGCTATAGGGAATAAATTAGGTCAATGAGCATGCTCACAAAGATAGAGGTACAGGGATTTGTGTGTGTGTGCATGTGCGTGTGCGTGTGTGTGTGTGTGTGTTTTGGGGGGGTGTTATTAGGTGTGACATCATAGCTGAATCTCTGCATATGTTAAAACAAGCAGGTTTAAAGTGCAGCGCGCACATATATCAAGAAGAGTTAAGAGCTGAAAATTAAGTGTTTGTATGTATTTTTTTTTAAATTTTGCTCAATTGAAGATTATTGTTTATGTATTTGCAATGTTTGACCTATCTGAGACAACAGATTGTGATTATTTTTCAGGTTGGACTTTGACTGGCACCAGATCAAAAGATACCTCAAACTGCTACAATGGGCATGTCTTCAATATATACGGTATGTACCTGTACATGCTACTTCTGTTTGTACCTGCATACAGTAGTACTGCACATGTGTATGCGTATGCAGTATAAGGAGAAGTGCCTGTTATAAAAAAAACATTAATAAGCTGAATAAATAATTGATATAAAGTAGTCACTGCAGCTTTCAGCATGTCAAAGTTGAAAAGGCACTTTAAATGACAATTTGAGATTTCTTAACAAAAAAACAAAAAAAATGTATCATCACCAGTTTCTGTCTGCTTCAGTCTGCCTGCACTTCTTTCTGAATCTGACTCTCCACAGGGGGTTCCTACCACTGCCGCTTAATACAACATGCACACACACACACACACACACACACACACCACTCTTCATAAAAACCCTGACTGACAGAACGAGTAAAAAGAAGAGTGCATTAAAATTCATGACTTCTTTTGTTTCAAAAGGATCGTGTACAGTTCCCCCAACACACATTTATTCACACAGAGAGAATTTAATAGGCTTGGTGCATCTGTGGAGACTGAATTAGCTTTGAAAACATGTGTGCCCACACACACACACACACTGACACACACAGGTTATATTGATTTACTCTCAGACATAACATTTAGCTTAAGAACTGGTGTCAAAAATCAACCATATATAAACAAAGGTTTTATGGATTAAAACAAGTAACTTTACTGATTTAGGATTTTTGGCACTATAATATATTTGAACAACAATTGAGTGATCTAAGTAGGGCTGTCGCGGTTAAGAAATTTCCCCTGCGGTGATAATGATTGGTTCAACAGCATGATATGCAGTATTATTGCCTTATTTCTTTTTTTTTTTTGCAAGTTACTTCACTCATCCTGACGGTACTATATAAATAAACTTTATTGTTAGGCAATTATTAGGTATGTTGTTGCTTTTTAAATATCAAAGATGGCAGTTTTAAAACTAATTACAGCTGCAAGCAGAGATGAACGGGCCTTTGCACCTTCCCACATGTCGGGGGTACCGGCGGGACGCCGGCTGACACAACTGTGCATTTCCGCAACCATCGGACACTGCGTGCACGAGTTAGGTTATTGCATGCGTGCAGTGAATGTCGCTGGAACTGACGTATTGCAAATGATCTACTACTTCTTGTGTCCACCATGCGGTGCGAGAGAACACGCTCTAAACAAGCATTATGTTTGCCGTATATCAAGTTTAGATCACACAACATACATTTCATGAAAATCGAATGATGTTTGTCACACAAGGCCTACTTCCTGTCGCCAGTAGGTTACTATAACTCAGTATTGCCATGTAGATGTCCTCAGGCCTGGACTGCTATGAAGTATGTCAAGTTTTGGGCAGATTTGGAGACAAGGACAGTCGAGTTACAACAGCCTGTTTTTTAATGGTGAATCACGTAAATTCTCTGCCACGCCACAGCAATGCCATTTCATGAAAGATCCAACATTTGTAGTAGTTTGTTAAACTACTATTTTTTTCATGGTGAAACACCAAAATTTGCCACGCTGCCAAGGTGATGCCGTTCAACGAAAACTCACCGTCTTCACAATGAAGCATCATCAAGGTCTTAAGGCTTTTCTGAGCTAATTTGAGGTGACTCTGATATTCTATTATATATTGTATGTCTTTATTGCACGTATCTGTACATATTTATTATATTTTCATTTTCATTTCTTATTTCTCATTTTTATTTATTTATTTGTATTATTATTTTGTTATACAGTATATTAGAGTATTATGTACACAATTTACATGTTACTTACTCCTTTATTTCTACTTTCTTATATTTATTTATGTTTATATAAGAGCAACTGTAACGTCCCAATGTCCCCCGGGGATCAATCAAGTATTTCTGATTCTGATAACGTAAAAAATGATCACGATAATGTCCATATATCGTATGATAAGTCGATAATAGATGATTGAAGTCATGTCCATATATTGTACGACAGTAATTATTGTGACAGTCAGCTGGTAATCAAACGGCAGCAGCGAGAAGTGGAGATTAGAGTTTAGCCAATTAGTCTATTAATGGATCAGTCAATCGACAGAAAATTAATCAGTTACTATTCTGATAAAGGATTAGTCATTTAAGTCATTTTGCAGACTGAAATGTCAAACATTAACAACTTCAATAATGTCACAGAAGTGCAATGCTATATTGGTTTCACACTGTCACACAGAGAAAGAACATTACAAAAAGAATCATCATGGTCCATCAATATATACAGTATTTATAAATGCTCACTATGAGACGGAGAAAGCATGCTTCACTTGATTTCTCTCTCTCTTTCTAACAAATGGCCACTTGTCAACTTGTCTCAGTTACCATGGTGACAGTCTGGCTATTAGTGCGAGGCCAAAGAGATGACTTTCATTGTGTCCTAACGAGAGCTGCTCAAGAGGCCATCACTCACTCACAATCGCATCATCTGAGTTCCATTCACACACTCTGGAGTCACCGTTAAACAGCTCCATGACAGTATCTTACGGTGCTGTACAATAATGTCAGGTGTTTGAAAAAGAAAACAGAAACATTTTCATGAACTAGGTTTGATTCACATTATCAAATAAATCAGGATGAGCTATGACATGACCTCAGGTTGAGACACAATAATGCCAGATATAAATTTACTTAAATGTGGTTTTCTTTTCTCAGTGACACTTGATACTGATTGCCATGTGTGCTGTTGGTCTTCTACTGTATTATGAAGTCTCATCTAACAAAAGTCAAAGTGTTCACACAGCTGTCTTTTCTATTTCTATACATATGTACAGTGGGCGTCTGGTTTGTAGGCAGTCTGGATGAGGTGGATTTAAAATGCTGTACTGTATTCTGCTCTGCACTATTGGTGTTGATTGAATGAGTGTACTGTACGTTTGTATGTGTTCTCTCAAGCTTGAAAGTATTCAGAGAGGAAGGACATGAATGAGAACGGGACACTGAAAGAGGGAGGGAGAGATTTCCAAGGGAAAATCTGAGATCTTAAGAAACTGACGACCTTGCGGTTTACCTTCACTACATCCATGTTGTATTGTGCATAAAATTGACCCCCATTTTAGTGACCGTGTCTGTGCAAACGTGGCTGGGTGTGTACGTTGGTTGGTTGTGAATTGCTTTAAAGGTCCCATATCATGCCCATTTTCAGGTTCATACTTGTATTTAGTGTTTCTACTAGAACATGTTTACATGCTGTAATGTTAAAAAAAACTTTATTTTCCTCATACTGTCAGCCTGAATATACCGTTTCAGCCCGTTTCAATGGAATTGCAACGAAATTGCGTTAAAATGGACAGAAATCCTAACGGCTGGTTTCAAACGCACAATTTCTGAATACGGGCTGTGTGTATTTCTCCATATATTGAGTGTTTTGATAGTATAGTGATTTTTATAAAAGACCTGAAAATCTCACTTTTTACAATATGGGACCTTTGAAGCTGTAAAGTTGGCCTGAATAAAAAGGTAATAAAACAGGCTTGCGGTTGTACGCCTCCACCAACCATTCAAGTTGCATTTAACATCCATGTCTGTCCAAAATGTCATCACTTCATCATTTTATGCAATTAGACATTAGTGTGAAATATGTCATAATTAGCATATGAATTCTTGACTTCGAAAACGTGTTTTGTGAGGTCACAGTGACCTTTGACCACCAGTTCATCCTTAAGTCCAAGTTTTGTTTTGTGCCAAATCTGAAGAAATTCCCCCCAGGCGTTCCTGAGATATCATGCTCACAAGAATGGTACGGGCGGACAGACGGACAATCCGAAAACATAATGCCTCAGGTCACGGCTGTCACCAGCGCGGAGGCATAAAAATCAGGAACTCCTTTGTCAGTGTGTTATGGCTCTGGCCGTATTTTGATAGTTTCTTCTGTGTTTTGTGTTACGTGTGCGTTCCCTGTTCTGTGAGGATCTTTGTCCTCAAACTATAGGTACCTCTCTCTGACCGGCTGGAGTCGTGAGTTCGGCCTGGGGAGTACCGTTTGCTGACTGGCCCATCCATCACGTCCTGCCTTTTAAAAATGCCCAGGTTTCCAGCAGTCCAGCGGTGACAGCTGTCTGACAGCACCATTCTGTCCTCGGCCTAAAATCCCGTAGTTCTATGTGTGATACCTTGTGAGACTTTTATCGGCCTTTTGCCCTAATTTGTGTTGTGCGAATATGGTAAATATAATGATCCACTTTTGTTTGTAAATAGCACGGAAGCTGTAGGGATGAGCTGCCATTTGTCATTTATTTTCGTATCCTAGGGAGCCAGGCTTAGTAAATGGCTTTTTGTTTGTTTGTTTATTTCACTTTGGGTTAGCCAGCCCTTTTGGGGAGATAGATTCTTTTGTTTGTTGTTTTGGCCTTGGTTCACCCTGAGTTATATTGCTTCAGTTTATTGTTAGTTTAATGTCACTGTTTTGTAGTAACACATTATTTTCCTTAATCTACAAGTCAGTGGTCCGACTTTGGTTTGGGGGAACGGCGCTTTCTACACTTTTATGTTGTGCTCCTATCCCCTAGATGGGGGCGTAACACAGTGTTACAACACTGGGTTGAAGAAGCTTTTTCTTCTTCCTAGTCTTTACTGTTCTTTGAGCCTTACCAGAAGTGGAGCTAAATCTGCAATGTTTGTCCTGAGGGTATAGCACTCAGACCATGGAGGTCAATAAGATCACAAACGTTTATCCACTTGTAAGCAAATTTCATACAATCTATTGAAGACATTATCTTGTATCCCCTTTACACAGAGTCACTTCACACGTCTTGGGAGAGATGGGATTGCTGTCTGATATTTAAAAAGCCCAGTGTAAACCCTTCAGGAGGTAGACACGTATGTAATCTTTACTGTTCCTTATGTGTATCGACACCAGTATGATGAGTGTGGAAGTAACCACTTACAAGGTCGCTCTGTCTGGCAGCTTAAGCGGGCGGCTGTGGCTCCTCAGAGGTAGAGCAGGTCGCCAATCGATTGAAAGGGCGGAGGTTCGATCCCCAGCTCCACCAGTCACATGTCAAAGTGTCCTTGAGCAAGATACTAAACCCCAAATTGCTCCTGGTCGGTGTGTGAATGAGTATTTAGATTAGATCCTGATGGGCAGGTTGGCACCTTGCATGGCAGCCTCTGCCATCAGTGTATGAATGTGTGTGTGGATGGGTGAATGCTGACATGTTTTGAGTGGTCGGAAGACTAGAAAGGCGCTTTATAAATACTGTAAAAGTCAATTTACCATTTTAGTGACACTGATATTAACCATCTTTCTCCCTGTCTATCATATTTAAACAACAGCAGCATCAGCAATTTCAACACATACCAAGTGTTTATCTGTCTATCAGTGAAACCACTGCAGTGTCAAAAAGTGCCCATGGTCATGAGCAAAACGTTTGTCTTGCCTGTAATCCATCCATGCATCTAACTTTGTCTGATGGATCATCAATCATTTGTTAGCTAGCTAAAGTGCTTACTAAGCTAATCTAGTTTTTTTTAAGATGCCATGTTTATGGACCAAAGTATTGGTCAATGAGAAATGTTGCCCTGCGTCTGTTACTAGAGGACAATCTGGCCAGTAGACTGACTCACATCGCCAATCCTTACACTAGATTCACACCACAAGCGCACAGTCAGCGCTATAAAAAACATCACACTCCGTCACATCCTTATTGTCCTCACAACCAGCTGTCCGACATACAAAACACCACCCAAACCAATGATTCTGATTTTGTTTATGCTGCTAGTTTCATACATTCAGTAATTTCTCACAGCAAACTTAAATTAATGTTGCACTGCAGTATACTCCAGTAGTGGTTTGCCTCACAACAGAATGCAACTAGGAAGAAGAAAATATATATTTATGATACATTGTTTCATTTTAGTCCTGGTCAGGTTGTTCACACTGACTTTTTTACAAACAATCCAAGAGGGTAAACATGAAGTTATACAGACTGACTAGACCACACTGTCAACCATAATACCAAATTTGAAGGTCCTAAGTTAAATAGTTTCCGAGTTCTGCTCCGGAAACAAAAGTGTGACACGCGAACGGACGGACGGACGGAAGGACACGCGGAGCACTATATATCCCCGACTATGTTGTCGCGGGGGCATAACAACTACCGGACATATGTATTAAATGGCCATTTAAATAGCCTACATTTGACATAACTTGAAATTAAGTTAAATGAAGAAGTGGTCTAAAAAAACAAAATAATACGCTGGTCAATCCCAATTCCACGGTTGTCAAATACTAGTGTTAGAAGCTTCATTCATAACACTGACATTCGATTGATTATTAATAATACCTTACCAAAACATTGTGTGCAATAGTCCACCCTCTCTCTGTCTCTCTCTCAAACAAGCACACACTCACACTGAGTGTGGCGACGCTCCTTGTCTCTGTAATGGTCTCAGTCCAAAGTCCAAAAGTCAAAATGTATTGAAAACAAGATCTATGGAATCATTTCTAAAATTCATGTGTTTTTATCCAACAGAATATTGGCTTCAATCCATATTTGTTGGCGTTACCATTAGCATCCACACCATTAGCATTGTCAAGTCAGTAGTGCAAAGTGTCATACGTCATTATCGAATCATGAGGTAAAAATAACATCTTATTGGGGATGAGCTTAGCTGAATATTGAACTGAGTAGTAGTAGTAGTAGTAGTAGTAGGTGTAGTTGTAGCAGTGATGGTTGCAGTGATCAGCGAACCTGTATCTGTGTTCGTCTCTCTGCTGTGGTCACACATTCTCCTTTGATTCCAGCTCCATCTGTGTCCCTCCTCTCCTTTCAGCTGGTGATGTAACAATGTTTATTATTCATAGCCACTGAGATTATGGCTCTCATCAGTATTCCTCTCAGCACAGGAGGGGAAGAGAAGAGAGAGCAAGAAAGACACATTTCATTTATATTTCCATTTCTATCTCTGTTTTTTCCTCTGATTACCCTTCAGTGCTGCCTGAGGAGCACTGGGCACTGAGCTGCACTGCATACCATGTGCATTATATATTACAGAGTCCTACTGACTTCATGTTGATGCTTTCTGGGCCTTTTTTGGAAGCATTTTCCTGTATCTGACAAAGAGAACTACAATAACACAGAGGCATCCTTTATACCAGTGATTCTCAAAATTCAGTTCTTGTTTCATATGAACTCTTTTGCTTCCTGGGGGGGGGGGGGGGGGGGGGGGGGGGGGGGGGGGGGGGGGGGGGGGGGGGGGGGGGGGGGGGG
>CAKAOI010051541.1:173522-216414 GCA_916701655.1 Sebastiscus albofasciatus
TTTCCAACACAACTAACTGTAACCTTTGAATATGTAGTACTAGGTATGAAATAGAATACTCTACATTAGGGATGCTAATTTGGAATTGTTTTTCTAAACGATAGGCAACCCGATCATTAACCGTTAACCAACAACATTAGTGCGTTGCATGTAGCGGTGCTGTGGTTTTAGTGCCTAACAAGTCGCCCAGCTGCAATGATAAGCTGATTCACAAACAGGTTAAATCCGCCATTTATCACCAGCTGCAGTTTACACGCAACACAGTCAACTGAGTCCTCAGTTCAGCTGACCGGGAGAGTTCCTGTAGCGGCCACGATGCCGCTTGCGTTGTCGTGGACGCATGCAGCCACTTTCCCAGTAAGTCTCCACCACATCATTTAGTGTAGCTGCGAGGTTGTCAGCTGTGTTCAAGTTCAGGTTCAGGTTACTTTATTTGTACCCATAGGTAAATTTGGTTTGCAGTAAAAAGACAAGGTATCCACCGTGACACACATTTTAGAGAAACAGATCAGAGACCAACATGATAAAAATGCTCAAGGCTCCAGTGATCACTAAAACCAATATACAATGAATACATATAAACAAATAAGCAAGATTTGCTTCTATAACATCTGTACAGTGTTGCGACAACTTGTTCATCTGAGTGATGGCTTAAGCTTTGTTCTACACCATGGGACATTAAACCTCCGTCCGGAAAGAAGAAGCTGAAATTCACAGTGCAAAGGATGGGAGTCATCATTTAAAATGGAGTTGGTTATCCGCTGTGTCACTGTCTGGTGTACAGGGACCCTGGTTAAAAGCTGTGTCTCACCATTCAGCCTACTAGACCATTTCGCAATCTAATCCAGACAATTTCTGTTCCTTAAAGATAAGTTTCCAAACCATGACACCAAAGAAAAAGACAAGATTGATTTTTAAAAAAAAGCACGATAAAATAAGGTCATCAAGGCTTTGTCAATGTGAAAATAGGCCAGTTTCCTCAAGCAAAACAGACGCTGGTTCCCCTTTTTTGCACACCGCTTCACAATTAACTTTGAGTCAATAATTGTCCCAAGGTATTTATAAGTTTGCACACATTCCACTGTCTGACTCTTGATGGATACGGCTTCATACACACATGAAGCCATATCCATGTCTTCTAAAATCATATCTTTGGTTTTAGACATATTTAATTGAAGATAGGACTCGTCCTTGACCGGGCAGTGGCTGGTCTGATTGTCCTGGAGCCTACTAACAGTAACAGAGTCATGTGCGTACTTTAACATGGTCCTGTTTTCCCACCTGCTCTGACACATATTTGTGTAGAGGATAAATAAGAAGGGCGAAAGCACACATCCTTGTGGGGAGCCATGGAGGAGCAACTTGGTAAGACAGAGTCCTATTTACTCTCACTCTATGTCCTTCATCAGTTAAAAAGTCCAGAATCCAGCCCACAAGATTGTTACTTAAGTCGCCATTTTGAAGTTTCAAGAGAGCCCCATTTCTTGTTTCCTTTGGTAAGAGACAACCCTTAACAATATTTTTGGTTTGTTTTGTGGATGTTTGTTGATGCTGTTAAAATCATTCATAAAGATTTCTTAGTGTGATCAGCATCAAGGAAAGATAAGGAAGTTGGATGTAGATGTTTGAATGTAAATCTGACTGTGTTATACAGGTCAGGTGATCCAATCCAAACATGGCAAGCCACTGTCCCAGGATCCGTTGTGATGAAGACTGATGTCGAGAGAAATTGAAATTGTTTGGATGGACTGTGAACTTGCTGATTCTACTTCCGTGGTAGGATAGACTTGCACTTCACTACTCGTCTGCATATCTTGCACAGGAGAATAATAATATTTAACACTAAAATCTCATAATTTAATGGTGTTTGTTGACACCGTAGAGACTGATTAAAATCTCCGGGGGTGTATTTTGTTTATTGTTTTCCATATTTTGGGCCCATTTTCTTTTAATGTTTTTTTTTTTTTCATTGTATTTGTAAGTGTGTGTTAACCAGGTTAACGGTGACAGGTGTGTATTGCACATGCAATAATTTCAATATATGTCATCAAACTAAACCCTCCAAAATCCCTCCTGCTCCAGCAGTCGAACCTTGGCGTTGGCCCAGCATCCAACAAAATCTTAAAACTTGTATTCTACCAATTGAATTGGGTGTTACACATGACATCTGTCACGCGAGCTAAACTCGCAAAGTTCAGTTGCAGCAACACATCTCTGGTGTACTGTGTGACAGCTCCGTTGACGTAGCCCAGCGCACTTGGCGAGTGTCCGACAGACCGCGTGAATGTGGGGTTGTCGGTGGCATTGCAGCTGTGAAAGTAGCAGTGCATTGTGTGGTACAGTTTGTCCGTGAATAAATGCTACAACTCCTCAAGACCCAAACCAAGCTCCCGTATCTGTAACACTGGATCAGACTCACTTAAGGTGGGCTGTTAAGGTGGACCAGCTATCCTTCTGTAAGTGACAAGCTACTCCTCTGAGTTTTGCTCAGCTTTTCATTTAATTTTTAATATTTCTTTTTATCGTTTAACTGATAGCATTAATCTGTAAATATTCTTAATGTCGGTTAACGGTTAAACGGTTAATTATTAACATCCCTACTCTGTATAGTATAATACATTTTATTGTTTAGCTGGAATCTAGATGCAAAGGTGTGTTTTAACCAGCTGTGTTAGCTGCAAACCAAACTAGCAAAAAAAAAACATGATCATAGTAAATCTACATAAAAATCAATACTGCCCGCATAAAATGATGTTGTGGATTAAAACAATGTATAGGGGTGGACAAAAAAAGATCAACACTTGTCTGACAGTGTAACACAATCCAATATAATGGCCATGCAATACTACAGTTGTGTTGCACTCTCAGTGGTAAGGCTTCAAATAAATCAATCATTATGAATAAAAGGAATTGCAGACTGAGAGAATGCAAGGAAAATCTGTCTCCGGGAACAAATCAGAGTTGGTGACTCTGTAACTTTTGGCAGGGCTAACGCTGCTTAAAATAACTGAAATTCATGATGATAATTTGGGCAGACAGGTTTTCTTGTAGCCTATTTTGAAGGATCCTCTCTGCCTCACAGTGTTCCTCTGTTACACACAGCTCAACTAAATTTCCCCTCTCAATGTCAAAATCTGTCGTACAATCATCCTGCTTCCCATCGGTTTGATTAATCAACAACTCCCCACCTCACCTCCACCAAAAAAGTATTTTTATCTTGAAGAAATATCATTATTATTAATTGTGATTGCTTTTAGACTAAAGCTGCAAGCAGGTAACATTTTTTTGCCAATACAATCTTCTAATATCCCACACAACTTTATCACCACATTGGCCCTAATATGAGATGACCCTGATTATAAGATGACTCCCTTCTCACCTCTCTCTCCTCTACAGTGTGCTTTTCCATGACATACGCAGGTCTTTGTTCGTGCCCAAGAACATGCATAAGTGACAGTGTTCATTTTTGTATTTATGTATGCAGGCACATTGTACTCACATGTAGCGCAGGTGCGGGTTCTTGGAGAAAACACGAGCCTGGATCGTATGCAGGTTGCTCCTCGTAATAGTCCTATAACAGACAGACACACACATAGAGGAGAGAATAAGAGCTCTGATGAATAATTTGACTGAGGAGGAGAAGAAGAAACTGATAGAAAACTTGTCGGACGTAGGACATGATCCATAGCTGTCTGAAAGGACATTATGAGGGTAAAAGTTTCCACTCGCTTCCACTGTCATCTTTGTTTTTTTGTTTTTTTTAGCTCTGGTGTATAACTGACAAAGAAAATAGTTTAGCTGGGGTAGGCAGTTTATTTTTGGTGTCATTGGGCAAAAATACCATAATAACCTTTCAGGTTAAATTCTATGAGAATTACCGTCCTATTTCTTTGCAAACTTGTGGGTCTGTTAAGCCCTGTTCGAGGCTCTAGCTATAGCTACAATTCTCGCAAAGCGTTTCAAAGATGGAGAGAAAACTTTGCTAATAGTTCAGCCTTCTGATAACCGTAGCAGGTTTAGCCAACAAAACTACCTGGTTAGGTTAGGAAAAGATCATGTTTTGGGTTCAAATAAACCCGTTCTGTCAGAAAGCTCTGAAGGCAAACTTCTCCCACGTGCAGCACTGAGCTGCCATGAGCTAGCTACGATTAGCAAAAAGCTAAACTATTAGCAACATTTTCTTTCCATCTCTGAAACGCTTCGCTGATGTTGTCAGATTCTCATTTTTGAGTACCGTTCACATTTGAACCGATACAGGTACCGTTTTATTTTTCTCTGTACTTTACTCTCTCCGTAATAAGATAAATGTAATTTCAGTTGTAAAAATAATTTCCAACTTCTAAATTTCAACATTGTTCTGTATTTAGAACATTGTGTTAATTAGTCACACAGCAGATCGACGGAAGCGCATGTGAGACGTGTTGCCCGACTGCCCAGCTTTGCATTTTGCATTTACAAATATTTCAGCAAGCGTTGTCTGCATCAAGTTTTGGCGTATTTGCCGGAGCACAGCCAATAGGAACGCTCAATAGGAATGCTCTCTCTCTGAAATGACCTGTGATTGGTCAAAGTCTCCTAGGCTAGATTTTTTTAAAGCCAAAAATATACTGCCTACTGAAGCTTTTAAGCCTTTTGATCTTTCCTTTCATCTAATATTCTTTGCTTTCAAAAACATATACTATGAATTGTTCAAAACTAGAACAAAAAAGGTGGTCAAATGTTTCAAAAGATGTGTAATGCTCACAATTGTTTTTGCATTGTGCATTGTGTTGCAAAAGTTACAGAAAAATCAGTTGAAAATAATTCTAAAAACAGAAATGATGAATATAAATATTCCAGCAGCTAGCCACAGCAACAGCTGAGACAGCACAGCATATGTCAATATGAAATTTAAATGTATACATTAATTAAATTATAAGTTTAACCGACTAGTATTTCTGGTGCTGACTAGTGAGGGTAACAACGTTCAATCGACTAGTCGCACACATCCCTACTCCAAAGCCCAGCACTCTTCCTGGGGGCTCGTTTGGGACTAGAAACCACCTGGTTGTTGTTATGTATAGAGTACAAAGAGAAAGAGAGGGAAATATTCCCAGCTAGCCATTTTATTTGTGATATGCAGTAGAAACATTACAACACTATATGAAGGAACAGACACATAGAGAAGTGTGTAACTACTTACAGCCTCTGTAAGCCGGTGTAGAGCTCCATGTCCACATCCCTCAGGGTCTGCAGACCAGTCCAGTTCTCAATGTGTCTGGAAAGTAGGACAGACACAAGACATATTAGTGGAGCTGCAACTAATGTTTTGGTTTTTTTGTATTATGGATTAATCTGTCAATTATCGTCTAGATTGATCAATTAAATGAACAACATTTTCTTTTGGTGATGTCATCAAATTTCTTGTTTTGTCCAACCCACAGTTCAAAACCCCAAAATAATTCATTTATAAAACAACATTAAATTAAAACAAAGAAGAGCAGCAACTGCCCACACCAGAGAGGAACCAGAGAATGTTTGGCATTATGACAACCCAAAATACCATCACGGACCTTTAATTTTTGTCCTATTTATTACTGACACTAATGCAAGAAGAGCATTCAATACACAAGTTATTAGCTTTAATGAGACACACATTGTGATATTCACAAAGAATCATCTTAATTAACAAGCATGTAAGCTTTTGTTATAAAAACCTGTGCTCATATAATTGTAGTGTACAGGAGTAACTATGGCAGGGTAAGCTTTGGTATTCAGAGTATATATACAATAGTTCTGCGACACTTTACTGCAATAATGTAAACTGTTTAACCACACCTTAATGGTCTGAATTGACTGTCTGCTGTTGTTTGTTGGCCATGAAAGTTTGCAGCGTGGCCTTGTGGGAGCCCAGCAGCAGAAACAGGATAGTGGCCCATTTTGGATCCAGCAGTGGATGGCAACAAATCAAAACACGCAAATCACATCACACTGAACATCTGTTTACCCCAGAGACGTCCTCCTGGCCCTGACCGTGTGTCTGTGTGTGCGCACGTACACACTACAACACTCCTCTCTGTGTGTTTGGTTACAAAGTTATGCATGGAAAGATCAGGTAGAGGTGCTGTTTGTCCATCTGTCTTTCTGGAATTGATTCATCACCAAAACACCTTTGTTTGCATATTTACTCTCTCTCTCTCTCTCTCTCTATCTCTCTCTCTGGCAATCATTGGTTGTCTGTGTCTCTCATCCCTGTTCCACCCTTGAACTATAGTTGGGTGATCGGGGGTGGGGTGGGTTGGGTGACAGCAGTAAAAATGTTGTTTTTGAAAGGCTAAATGACAACATAACTACATAAAAACTGTGCACAACCGCATGTCAGTGTCGCAAGTGTTGGTTATATGCATCCAGGGAATGCAACGTGAAACTAGGACTATTAAATTTTAATAGCAATTTAATACTACTGCTATTAATAATAATGTCATACATTAATGGTAAAATGAGCCAAATATCGTCTTGACATTGGCAAAAGCATCGGCTATTGGCGATTGTTCTGACCATCGTCGATCCCTGAGATCATCGTCTAACAGCACAACCCTACCTTGAACACATAACCACAAACACATTGACACAAAATTCGACATGCAAACCACGTACCATGTGACGTTTAAAACACGTACCATCAACAATCTTATGGTTGCGTTTTCACTGGTTTTGGCTTGTTGGTTTGTTGGTTTGTCTGTTAGCAGGATTACTCCAAAAGTCCGCAAAGGATTTGAATGAAATCTTTGGGAGGGGTAGGGTGTGGCATAATGAACAAGGAATCAGGATTTTTTTTAAGGATTCTGATCAGCCAGAACATTAAGACATCTTGGTATAACACATGCACAGTGTAACTGATGACGCGTTGATGACGCATGACCCTGCCTCTTTCCTTCAGAGAAAGAGACAGAGAGAGAGTGAGGGGGAGTTGAGGGAGGGGGGGACAACTGTAGATTTTGCGTTTTTTTACATTAAACTCGTTGAAATTACAGTTGGGTTCGACCAAATCACACTTGGTGATTGTTGGAAAGAGTAACGACGATGGTTTAGTTAAGTTTTATTTTGTTTCTGTCCAGTTTGAATGAAGTGTTTTACGATGCTCCGCTACGTACAGCTGATCTCAACATAAACAAAAATACACGTGGATGATGGCGCAAGCTGAACAGAGAGGGGGGGAGGGGGCAATCGTACTCAGGCACCTTGGCGGAGGTCTGCACTCTCCGAGTGTCATTCTAGTCTTTATAATAACACTGGACCTGATAGCTATGTCATGTGAAAGGTACTACTAATAGTGACAAACCACTAGATAATGATCATCAACTCTGCAGTTCCCCCTTGGCCCCACAGAGATTTTTTAGCCTCTTTCAGCTCTTTGTTTTGGTTTTCTGTACAGAAATCTCCAACCTCATCAAGACAGCAGGAAGCAAGGCCTATTGAAGGAGGCTGGGACACGGGCGGACATGGGTCTTCAAGTAGTGGGTATAACACATGCGCTATGTAACTGAAGCTGCGGTTGTGCGTTGTGATTGGCTAAATTTTGGCGAGTACAGACCAGATTTTTACTACGCATGTGTTGTACCCTAAAGATATGATGTGTTGATGAAGCATGACCTAAGCCTTCTTCAATAGGCCTTGGTTTCCAGTGAAAAAGCTCTGATAAAGCCACTGTACACTTCCTGCTCAGCAGCAAACAGAAGACACACACAGTTAGAGGCTGGTGAACATAGTGGAGCATATAGCAGCTAAAGGAACAGATAGTTCCCTCAGGAGTTGGTAGAGACCCAAAACAGAGCTAAAAGATTGGCCTTACATTCATCAGGCGGACACACAGGACTCCAATTGAATGCTAATGGTGCTGCTGGATGTGTAAATAGTCTAGGGCTGCAACTAATGGTTAGTTTCATCACTGATTAACCTCCTGATAATCTTCTTGATTAATCATTTAAAAGGCCAACAAAAATGTTTGAAAATCGTGAAAAAGGCCCGTCTCCCACGTTGATTTAGGTCATTACCATTTACGCCATTACCTCTGTATACCAGCAACATCTGTACCCTCACCCTATTCCAGTCCCGTCTCAAGACCCATCTTTTCTCCTCTGCCTACTCCTAGTCCCCCCCTCCCCTTACCCATTTGTCCGAGTGTATGTATGAGAGTGCGCCTGTGTGTGTCGTTTGTGTGCTGTTTGTCTCGCACCATTTCCCCCTATAGTGTAAAGCATCTTTGAGTCCTTGAAAAGCGCTATATAAGTTGAATTTATTATTATTATTATTACCATCCGAGCAAGTGTTTTCAGCCGCTGGACTGATTGTGACCAGGCTGCGCTCTCGTCTGAAACCCTACCATGTAGACGTCTTAATTTTCCTCAACAAAAACAAGTAGGCATTAATCAAATACTGTGAGATATTTGCTGTGCTATTCTTTTATTGCAGCATTTAGTGTGTTTGAGATTCATTCTTAGAAGACTGTTAGTGGCGATTATTTTTATGAGCGTGCTCTGCATGTAATCTGATATTCAATGTGTTTAATATGTGTAGACCTCTGTTTCATAGGCTATGCAAAGCTGTAATATGTTGCTGTGGAAATAAAGTTTTGGTTGAGAAACAAAACAAATTTTTCCATTAATATATGGTTTTTCCCGCGCCACTCTGCTGCTCTGTAGCTGCTCTGTGAGCATCACTGGCTGCCTGGCGAGTGAGCTACGCCCGCGGACGATTGTTTAGCTTTTCAACTCCAAAAAGGCAGATAAACACAGGTTGTGACATTTAAGCAAACCATCCGTCAACAAGGAAATAAAAGCCTCTTGTCTACAGACCGGTCTCTAGACAGCTCAAAGCGGTCTGTGGGCGTGACCGCCCGGCTGGCAAAGTAGCAACCGCGGCAGGCGCTAGCTAGCTGTTACGGCAGCTGGTGGAGCTTCTCAGCTCCGAAAACGTTTGGAGCAAATGTCCGATTCGCCATCTAATATCGTAAAACTGCTGATATTCAAAATCTACACAGTTCATTTCTCGCCTCAGAAATGTTCAGAAGTGAATTTAGTGATGAAATAGCTACGGAAAATGTAAAAAACGGGCCGTTTTTGGCTTCTGTTGTTGTTGTTGTACCCGTAACCTGTACCGTTCCAGCGCTTTGCATTGTGGGATACGGTAGGTGAGGTAGACTGGTCTGGTGCATACTGAAGATTTTGCTTTTGTTCGCATACTACATAATATACACTAGATTTTGGCCAAATCAGTACATATTGTTAGTATAGTATGAATACAGCCATTGTGATTGGGCCAGCTACTGTCATTCCAGACCCAGTGGGAGCTGCACATTGATTGGTTGCTGACTGACTTATTGACAGATCCATTATCCAACTCAAAATCTAATTAGCCAGTAACACACCAGTTACTGGTCCCACTGGAAGCACACACATACATACAGTACATACTGTACATACACAGGAGTAAAAATAATGACATAATTATAGACCTTTTCAAACTTGACGACATAAACGTGTTTGTATTTCCTGTTGCAATGTTTGTTAATGCAGTAGCTGACAGGAAGTAATCTTGGATCAAAGCTGTTGCCATAGCATTACCAGAATGGCAATGAAAAAGGTCTATACAGCAGACATATTCACAAACACATTTTAAATTCAACTTCTAAAAGTATTCCCATTGAGTTCTCTCTGCATGGCAGCTTTGTGCACACTCACAGTAGCCACTTTTCATCTCTGAATATAAAATCTTGTCGAACGGCCAGTGTCAAAGAAGGAGCTTTGCTTGGTAATAAATTAAATCCTTTTCGCTTGCAGCAACAAAGTTGCCTTTTTTTTTTTGCATAGATTACAGCATGGACTAAACACACTGCAGCCTTCTTGAAATGCAGCTCACATTTAAAAGCAGCCTTGGCTGGAGCAAATCAAACTCATACTGAAAAAAGACTTTCTTATAACGGACAACCTCCTCATGCTTTAAAAGCACTACTACTGGTTTAAAAAAACAGTGTGAAGTAAATTACGACACTGCCTTTAAACATATCCAACATGAAAAATAACTACATGCAGTAGAGTCAGGCCCATTTCTAGTTTTGCCGGTTCGGTGTACAAGCTTTCACCATTTTTTCTTCATGACACATTCTGATTAATTAAAAAACCTGTGCAGGCGGTAAATCCAGCTTGTATTGCATTAATAATAAGCAATATGACAATGTGTAAAACATAATATTATGTTTGTATATAAACGGACTAATGGAGCCACTAGTGTCTGACAGGCCGTGCGCATCTGCTGAGCCGAGGTCGGTGACTTCGACATAACACCGGCAACATGGCGAAGATCAAATTTCAGTAAAGGTGGGAGGAGGGAAAGGGTGCACAGCACACATTGTGTTTGTTTACTAGAAAGTTCATGTGTTTGCTGGGGTGACGAGAAAAGATGGGTTTCCGTCAGCCAGTGTACTGTAAGCCCGGCGGCCCGTAACGTTAGCGAGTGTGCAGTCGAGAGACAGAGAGAGAGAGGGAGCGAGTGTGTGACTGACAGTGAGTATGAAGTTATTAGCAGTGCAGTGTGTGTACAGTTTAGACTGTCGGTGAATAAATGCTACAACTCCTCAAGACCCAAGCCAAGATCCTGTGTCCTGCTTGCCTCCTGCTGATTAAAGTGGACCAAAATGGAATGAGATGTGGATTTTAAACAGTCACTCATAAACTAGCTAATGAAGAATAACTCAAGAATGAACTAATCAATGAAACATATTTGTTTTACCAAGCTGATGGCTGAAAATGATGATGCTAAACTCCTGTTTCCAGAATAATTGATATGCTAGCTTACACTTCATCTCATGAACTTTGTCTTTTCCCGCCGCCATTTCCTCACAAGTGCCTGATCGGTGCTGCCCATGTGCAACAAAGATGAGAAGGAAGCAAGATGGCCCACTCCTTAGCTACTTCCATCATCAGCTCTGGAAAAAACAATGCCTTTAATTATTTTGAACCACTTGCCCGATCGGGGCAAGTGAGTTGCTAGATTTACTAGCCCGTCCTGGCTTTTTACTTGCCTTGAGCCAGCAGGCAATCCTTCTTATTAAGCCCTACATTATAGTTCAAAGCACTGTCACCAGCCCATCCTGTGCACTGTCTGCAGCTGATAGAATTACCTGATCGTTGATTATTACAGGTAAAAGCAGCTTGATTTGCAGAGAAGGGTCTGCAGTCTAAAACACATCAGACACCAATAAACCAACTACCGACCAAACAGGGCACCTCGTCTCGTGCACAACCAGTGCTTGTTGATGATGCATACTTGGGAAGTGCTAAAAGAAAACACCCATATAGGAATACAAAAAGATTACTAAACACAAGAAACAGCTAAAAATAATCCCATTGACCTGATTTATTCAGGTACTGCAAGACAAGACAGGATGCTCAGTCAAATTCCTACCATGTCATTCTCCTGTTCTGACTCGCACTTCCTGGTCGTGCCAAACAGATACATTTTTTATATTGAACATCAGCTATCCACCCTAGCATATGTGGAATTAAACAGAACCCCTTGTATTCGAGTACAGCAAAGCAAAAACAGCCTCTAGCAATGCATGAATGAAAGTTTAAGAAGACATATTAAAAAAGGGAAAGAAAAACAATAAACTCTAGATGCTTGAAACTAGGATAAAAGTAAGAATTAAAAAAGAAACATATTGATGTTTAAAAAACATCCCAAGATGAAAAATGGAAAATAAATGGAAAAGAAAAAGCTGTCAGTATAAACCTTGTATTTCAAGTGAACCCGTTTTTCTTGAAAACATTACAGAAAAAAAAGACCTTGAGTGCAAAATTGTATAATGTTATGCCTGGAAGTGTCCTAGAGCAGAACAATATTAAAGCTCTCCTCCACTGAATAGACCATGAATAGTAATAAATAATAATTTATTTAATAAACCTTTATTTATACAATACTTTTCAAAGGAAAGTTACAAAATGCTTCACATGGTTGAAGCAGGACTAAAACAGTTCAGGACTGCTATGATGCAAATAAAATCAGACAATTAAAATAATACAAAAAGGATATGGAATAAAATACCTACCACAGATATAAGAAAATAATAAAAAAAGATATGATGTGTTGTAAATAACAGTGTGCTGTAGCATTACTAAAATGTTTTAAGAAGATGTCAGCTTCTGCAGCTTCAGAACTTGGGAGCAGGTGGTTCAGAGGTGAGGGGTCCTGACTGTAAAAGCCAGAGCGCTGTTTCAGGTAGCAGGTTTAACAAACTCTGAGCCTAAACCTGAACTCTGAGTTGAATAATCCTGAGATAGAAAACTCTGAGTTTTCAGTTCCAGAACAGCTGATCAGAGTCAGTTCAATCAACTGTGAGTAGGTTGAACCTGAACATTAAAGGTCCCATATCGTGCTCATTTTAAGGTTCATACTTGTATTTTGGGTTTCTACTAGAACATGTTTATATGCTGTAATGTTAAAAAAAACACATTATATTCCTCATACTGTCTGTCTGAATATACCTGTATTTACCCTCTGTCTGAGACGCTCCGATTTAGTGCATTTCAATGGAATTGCAACGGAATTGCGTTGCCAGGCAACAGTTTGGGTCCATGTTTACTTCCTGTCAGCTGATGTTATTTACATACACTGCAACAGGAAATAAACTGGGACACATTTAGAATGTTTACGTTTAAAACCATGTAATGGTCTAAATATTGTATATTTGTGACATCACAAATGGACAGAAATCCTAACTGTTTGTTTCAAACACACAATTTCTGAATACAGGCTGTGTGTATTTCTCCGTATATTGAGCGTTTTGATAGTTTAACAGTATTTACATATGTAGCACTTAAACCTGCTTTATAATGTACAAGACCTGAAAATCTCACTTTTTACAATATGGGACCTTTAAAAGCCATCATCAATGGAGCTCTGATACTACAATTCACCATGACAACAGGTAGATAACAGGAAGAGCCTCCATTATAATCCAGTGGACGTGGTGATATGAATGCATGTGTACGTGGACTGCACACATTTTTCTTAAAAAAAAAGAGCCCGAGTCTGAGTCAGAGCGGGGAAAAATGTCAATAACACAATAAAGTTTTATTCAGTGTTTTCCATTGATTCATTGTTTACCAGACAGACATTTCCTTAATGGATGATAAAGTGGTAAATCTATTAGGCTGTAGCCTACATTAGATTTTAAATATATTTGTTCAGCTGTAATCTGACAGGGACAAAACACAGGGGCAGCAACTGAAGATGAAAAAAAATATCGTTGAAAATTTAAAAGAATATATGGATCAAAGACATAGAGACATGACTATAAGCTCACAATCTGATCCAGTAATAATGTGTTTGGTGATTTAAAGATTAAATAGAATAGATGTTAAATTGTAGACACCTATTTGGATCTTGGCTCAACAGCATTCAGTGACTTTAGTTCAGCTACTTCAACAAAAGGAGTCAGTTTAAACAGTCAATAAAATGTGTTAAAACCTGTTGAGACTATACACAGCCTATTTAAAAAAAAACTCACTTTCTAACTTCATTCTGCAGCTGCACCCCCATCCTGCTCACTCAGCTCCATCCAGAGGTGGGCATTGAAGACCTCGCGGACGGGGACCTAAGCCAGACGTTCCCAGTTCACCCTCACTACACGTTTGGGTTTCCAGGTCTGTCCGGCAGCCTCCCCCGCCATCCCCTATATTAACATTATAATCTCCAATATTATAGGAATTGTGTTCCATCAGTGTGACCAATCACATCATGAGTGATAGAGATCATTATTCATACAGATTTATTAATTAAACGGAATACTCAAAAATCAAATATATTCGTCTAGATGGGGCAGTGATATTATAAAAAGCTTTCAGGGTAGAGTGGATGAACAGATTACACTTCACGATGCACTTTAGCAAGTATGTGACGTATATGGCTATTTCAGCCTTCTTTCGGCTGCGTCCCCGACTCCGGCGGTGTGAAACAGACTATAGAGCAAATAAAAAAATCTATATAAAAACATAATTCAAAGCGGTAAACACCCACAGCATCCAGCCAGCTGTCCTTCCTGCATGTGTCAGTTTAAACTGTGTTGTTTTTAGCCTGGATTATGAGTTCAACTTCTTCGTATTTGTGTAATATTATCATACGATCTGCACACCGAGCTCTGATTGGTCAGTAGGCGGTGCTTTTATACGAGTTGATCTCTTATCTGGAACATAACCTGCTCCGGAGCAGGTCAGGTTTTCAGCATAAGTTACCATGTGGAGCTACCCCGGTAAGTGAACCACCGTCGTAGGACGGAAAACCCTAAAGGGTTAAACCTGAAGTTACCTCGCTAACCCCAAATACTGCTTCGTAGTACAGGCCTCTGGTTAGGATCACAGAGTCAGTTGCCTAGGTAACTGACCCAGAGTTTAAGTTACCTCTCTTTCTGGAACAGAAAACCCAGAGTTTCCCTCATCTCAGGTTTAACTAACTCAGAGATTTCACTGAACCTGTTTTCTGAAACAGGGCCCTGGTGACCTTTAGTCTTTAAAGGTCCCATATTGTAAAAAGTGAGATTTTCATTTCTTTTGTATTATAAAATAGGTTTAAGTGATATATAGATACTGTGAAAGTATCAAAACGCTCAATCCACAGAGAAATACACACAGTCCGTATTCAGAAACTGTGCCTTTGAAACAAGCTGTTAGGATTTCTGTCCCTTTGTGATGTCACAAATCTACACTATTTAGACCATTTCACAGTCTTAAACGTAAACATACTAAATGTGTCCCATTTTATTTCCTGTTACAGTGTTTGTGAATGACATCAGCTGACAGGATGTAAACATGGACCCAAGCTGTTTCCTAGCAACGCAATTCCATTGCCATTCCGTTGAAATGCGCTAAAACGCAGCGTTTCAGGCAGAGCGTGAATACAGGTATATTCAGACAGACAGTATGAGATACATAATGTGTTTTTTTAACATTAAAGCATGTAAACATGTTCTAGTAGAAACCCAAAATACAAACATGGACCTGAAAATGAGCATGATATGTCCCCTTTAAGCAGCCAGCAGAGCCCTGTCTGAGGAGCTGAGGCTGCGCTCTGACTCATAAGGGAGCAGCAATACAACTGGGAGCCAAACCATGAGCTACTTTAAAGGTGATCAGTAAAATCTTAATATCAAGTCTAAAACATGTCAGTAACCAGTGAAGGCAGGCTAAAACAGGGCTGATGTGTTCTTGTCATGTGAGCTTTAAACTCTGAATACAATGATTCACAACTATCTAACCGAGACGATATAAGCATGCAAGACCTTCTTAAGATCAGGCCGAGAGAGACGATACCTGATTTCTGAGATGCTACAAAGACCTGATTGAAGGACATTTGTAACTTGTTCTTGAATGAAAGGATGAATTGAATGTCAGATATTACACCCAAGTTACATTCGTAAACAGGGAGGAGCCAAGATGTGCTGTAAAATTGTGATGAAGCAGCTCCTCTGTCCTAACAAGCAGCCTCTTGCATATGGAGATATGCTTCAGGTTAGATTGTGCTGCTACATAAAGAGATTTGTGATATGTAGAGAGAGAGCGGGAGAACAGGGGAGAGAAACAGAGAGGTGAAGGAGGGAGGATGAACAATAACAGCCTATAGATTAATTATAGTCCTCTAGTTTAGCTTTAGTAAAGCAAAGCTTTAGTGCTTTAGTGGGGAAATGTCAGTAATTCTGTCGCCATACTGCATTCTTATACCATTCTGAAGGAAATGCTTTGTCATGTTGTAGACCAGTGGTTCTCAAACGTTTTACATCACGTACCACCTCAGAAAATATTTGACTCGCCAAGTACCACCATTATGACCGGGGGTGGGCAATTATTTTTTCCTCAGGAGGTGCACATGAGAAACCCAGATTGTTGCCGGGGGCCAAACAAATTCTCTCAGACGTAACCTCTATTTATCACTGCATTCATTTATAGAAAACATACTGCACACTTATTTTTCATCATTTATTCTACTGAAAATCACTCCAAACAGCATATTATTAAGAAAATGACATTATATGTAGGAGTTTTTGAACCGTACAGGACTGACTGTTTTGGGTAGTAATGTTTCCATTAACAAAACTTAACAAAACAGAGAATCCCCCAGCATGCCAAAATATAAAAACATGCACCGCAGGTCCAAAAAGCCCTATTTTTCAGGGCAGGGAGGGTACTGTACACAGTACTGTAAATATTTGCTTTGATTAAAAGAATCTTGGCAAGATGCTTAGAGCTAGTGTTAGGAAGTTAAACAGGTCATAATTCTCTCTCTAATATCTATTTTATATTAATGAAAACTACATTTTACAAGATTACATTTGAAGACATCATGACGACATTGTAATTTAACTTTGCCCAAGAGTCAGTTTTCCTGAGCCAACTTTTAACGCCTCATAACAATAACTCAATGGCACCTCCGTTAACGTTTGTATATCCGGTATTTATCCAGTCAGGACTGTGCTGCCCACCTGCTGTTGACAGCTAACATTACTAACTCTCCTCCCGCTGATTTCAACACAGATTTGTTGTTCACAGTGTCGCTTTATCCGCGTAAAAATAGTGTGCGTCCCCTCAGGTTTAGTAGCACCACGATGTTGAGCACTTTTTTTCTCTCCACCGTGGCTCCAGTCCAAAACAAACTGAATCATGATACAGAGTATGTATGCGTCATTGTGCTGCGTACATGTGGGAAAGCATCAATACAGAGGAATCGATAGTCAGAGACTCCTCCACTTACCACTAGAGAGAGCACGCGTACCACCAGTGATACGTGTACCATAGTTTGACAACCACTGCTGTAGACTTTTTGCCATCCAATGATTACATTTCACTGTAAAGCTCTCAATGAATCCCCAATGCTGTTCTTATATGGAAGCAGTTCCAGCTCCAGAACTGCTTTCTGATGCCTGATCTGATTTCCTTCCTGATCTTGGCAGTGTGTGAAGAGGCAGACCTCTCACCCACACACAAACCATCAATGTTTGCCTGCCAGGACAGAGAAGGAACTGCAACATTACAGCAGCCTCCTACGCACTCTGCCTCCAAAGTGTAAGAGCCAGAGAGATGGAGGTGAAGAGAGGGGAAAGCAATGATGCTGGCAGAGAGAGGAAAAAATAGAACACCGAAACCAAGAGAGAAGCTTGCAGGTGGATTTAAGTTGGATACCAGCTTTATTACAGAGAACCAGCACCTAAAAACACCTACCTGAAGCATTTCTATTACTCACACACAGAGAGAGATAGAGGATATTAGTACTTGGATAGCCGTCATATAAATGCTTGCGGATGAGATTCATCGCCGTGGCCTTGGCTCAGTCATTGTAAACATTCCTAGGGTCTTAGCAAACTAGCCAAACAACAAAATGTGCATTATTATAAGTCTGAGGCTGGATCTGATCAGAATGCCTCCTGAATGCCTACGCATGAAGAATTCCACGCACGTCCAACGTGAGGGAGACCGCGGGGAAGACCCAGAACGCACTTGAGGGGTTATATGTTCCATCTAGCCTTCATGTGAGTACCTCGGGATCCCCCAGAAGGAGCTGGAGGCAGTACTGTAGCTATATGGAGAGGGGGCTTCTGTGCTACTTTACTTAGCCTGCTACCACCACGACTCAGAGAAGTGGAAGGAAATGGATGATAGATTCAGAGATACTAATGGAATAAAAGAGTGGGTCATGTTGAGCTTAGAGGGTGCAGGGTGAATACAGATTTGCAAATTAGGCTTGCCACAGTAGTTGGTTTTACAGGTGTTACTGGTGTAAGACAGTGTGCGGGCACACTTACCCACAACCCCCCCACTGTCATTTTGCTTTTTTTATAGAAATATACAGATGCAGCCACCTAGAATGTCCCCTCCATCGATGATGGGGCCCAAGCCAATCCAGGACGGGTACGTGTCGGATCCTTGGCTGAAAGGAAATCCCCCACGATGACGTATAGTGAATGCGGGGCCGACTCGTAATTTTGATGTGTACGAGGGAGTGTGCTTCCCACACAGAGCATACTTTTAATGATTATTATCATATCATGACAATATTATGCTGAAGCTTTTTGTAAAACACTGATACAGATCGTTGTTTTTATGCATAAACTAGTGAGACGGCTGACAGAGGCACACCTCTAGTTGCTGATTGTATCGTCTATTCTGTCCATGAAAGCTCTAAGAGAGGCGTTATTCAACATGAAAATGAAAGCAATAGCCTACGGGAGGGAAATGAATAATATAGGCTTCAATAAGAAATAACTGCATGTGCAGCACTCTGAGCAGCTGATTTATCAGCGGTGGTACCGTCACAGGCCGGGACAAACTGACAAAGGTTTTTACACAAAGAAAGAAACAAGGCAAAAGTGAGCATGGCTCAGATACCCCCCCGCTCACTGCTTGAAACCTACTAAAGTAGGACCAAAGCTTTTGCCCTTTTGGAACTAATGGGAATTAATGGGAATTAAAGGGCCCATATTGTAAAAAATAAGATTGTCTTGTCTTTTATATTATAAAGCAGGTTGTAGTGCTATTTGAATACTGTGGAAGTATCGAAACGCTCAATCTGTGGAGAAATACACACAGCCCATATTCAGAAACTGTGCCTTTGAAACAAGCCGTCAGGATTTCTGTAATGTTGTGATGTCACAAATATACAACATATAGACCATTTCACAGTTCTAAACATAAACATTCTAAATGTGTCCCAGTTTATTTCCGGTTACAGTGTATGTGAATTACATCAGCTGACAGGAAGTTATGCGGGGTAAATACAGGCATATTCAGGCTGACAGTATGAGGAATATAAAATTTTTTTTGAACATTACACCATGTAAACATGATCTAGTAGAAACATAAAATACAAGTATGAACCTGAAAATGAACACTATAAGGGACCTTTAATTAATTAACTAGTCACGAAATTGAATCTATTTGGTATGTGTACATAGACATACATTTTTTTTTGTGATGCTCAACACGACTTTCAACACTTTCCACTCCAGTCTTTTCAAAATAAAACTACTTAGTAAGGTTTAGTAATAGATCAACTTAGTTAGGCTTAAGCAAGAAACGACTTCGCGGTTTGGGTTCAAATAAATCTGGATGTGCCGTAACTTAAGTACGGAAGTTACGTGGCAAATAAATTAACTTTGAGTCGTGGTCTCATATGGGACACCAACACTGGTGTGTTTTTTGAGCCACCCATCCACCCCACGCAGCGTTCAGCATTCTTTATACTTCCCAGTTTACAATTTTGTGGATTACATACAAATTGATTTTGTGCTGACCATCGTAAAAAAAATGTGAAATTTGTACACGAATCAATACATCAACTTCCGTAACTATTTCACGAACTGCTGTGAGACTGGGCTGGATTGTTAAAGGGACTGTTTGTAAGAACCAGAAATGCTTGTTAACAGCGACACCTGTGGCCGTTAAGTCAACGAAAGTCAGCGTTGGGCTTGCGCTTGTGCTCGCTCTACATAGACGTGAACGAGCATCGCTCAGTGAGGCGACACATGTCAGCTAAATATATAATATATAATATCACTCTATATTTCAGCTGCTTGGCAGTAATGTTAGCTGACCAGACCAAGGTCTCTCCATGAATCAATGCTGATTCTAGTGTTGGCTTTTCCTGCTTCAGCCTCCCGACCGCTGCCGGAGGGAACAGGGGAGACACTGGACTTTTGGTCGGAGACGATAACGTTTCTCTCTGCGGAGCCCCGTCACTTCACAAGACACGGGAAACCTCTGTTGGTCTGGAGGAGCTGCAGCAGTTATTTCTGCACAAACGTCCACTGAACATTCACTAGATATTCTCAGAGCTAATAGTTTGAAGTTTCATTCATAATGTTGACATTCAAATTAAGCTATTATTAGGCCTATCAGTAACGTATTGCGTGCAATAGCCTAGCCTCGATGTAAAAAAGATTGATGTAATCATTTCCAAAATTCACAACATGTTTTTAATCTAACAACCCACAACCGTAATTGTTGGTTCCGTGTAACAAACTATCTGGCATATCAGGTTAGGTCTGAGCAGAACATTTTATTTTGAGCCAAATGAGCACCAAAATTGTCAGTTTAAACAGCCTCAGCTGTGCTTGTCCTCCCACCTCGGTACAGACATACTCGTTTGGAAATGACCAAACAGGTGCAGATGCAAAAAAAATTGATTTGCGCTCCAGGAAAATTGCATAAAAACTACATCCGCCTTAGCACTGGCTCTGCGCCAGCAGGAACATAGAGCCCCATGTGTCTAATTCCTAGGTCCTCCATTATAATTCTGTGTACAATACAAGGAGAAGCTGTTAGTTACTGCCATGCTACATCTCTCTTCCAATATAATTCTATGTAAATTTGATTGTCAGATTCGTGTTCTTGTTCTGACAGTCACCTGATGGTGCTGCTTCTCTAGATTTATGTCGATGTTCTAGATTTATGTGTCCTTCAGAAATCCTTTATCAGTTCCATCTCTCGCGCACCCTCTCTCTCTGTCTGTGTCTCCCTAATGCCTCCCCCTCTCGCTGTCTCTCTCTCTCTCTCCACTAATGTATTCACGCCTTCTGAAAGCCAACCTGTCATTAAAAGAAAGAAAGGCCTCCTGGGGCCAACTAGCTGCTTCCACCATCTTCAGCTATCACACGCTATTTACATTCAGCCAGACGTACAGCAGGAACAGAAAGAGAGGCAGGCAGAGAGAGAGAGTGAAGAAGAAGAGAGAGAGAAGGGATTGAAGAAGAAAGAGGTAGAAGAAACAGAGAGCGGTTGAGAGAGATAGCTCAGAGAGAATGGGTTGTGATTGCACCTTTGTTTCCCCCGGTATGTATGTAAGGTGTGAGGGTTGAATCGATTGCTGTGTTTGGTTTCAAATACATTAAACATTCATGAAGCTCCATTTACTAAAGAGAGTGTGTGTGTGTGGGGGGGGGAGGGATAATGGGGGTGTTACACAGGACTGCTTCAGATTAACATTGTGGAGGACATGCTGACATGGAAACAGACAGCGTGTTTAAGTATTAAATTGTCTTTGATGTGCGTATGTGTGACAACCAGTACTAAGAGTTGAAAGAAATCAGCGATTCCCCCATCGCTCCATGGACAGATGGAGACATTATAAGAGGCTGCTTTTTACCACGTAGCACTAACACAGATCTGTTGGCCTGATGTAAGCCTCAATTTGCTGTCATTTACATCGCCGCTAGCCGAGGGTGACATGTGGGGCTGATATTGTTCTTAAAAGGTAATCTGAAGTCCGATGGCCCCCGCTCGCAGCCCCCTGGAGGCAGCAATATAAACTGATAGTGTAGCAATGACAGGCTACATTCATTTTAAGGTCTCCTTAGCAGCTTTTTTCCAGAATGTTCCACCTCAAGGTTTTCCTCAGCAGATGAAGTTTGTTCAGTTGTCATCATCAGTTCTACAGGCGTGAGATGCAGTTGAAATGCTGGACGATAAAGGCCAAAAGTGTTATCACAAAGGGTTTTTGTATATTGATCGATGTTGATGATTGTCACAATATCTATTTAATAATGACACTCAGAGAGGGCAGACCTCCGCCAAGCTGCCCGAGTACAAGATTCATCTAGTGTTTTTGTAGGTAGAGGAAAACAAATTAAAAAATAACAAAAAAAAATCTCATACTTTTTTCTTTGTTATTGTGGGAGATTTTATTTTGAAAATTGTCTACATCATTTTATCTCCCAGCCCTAAGTTGAAACCTCAAGAAATGAAAGGCCATGGGTTGTCCATTGGATGGGGTTAAAACCCAACAGAAAATGACCGTGCTATGAAACAATTGTATGGAAATCTTCTCATTAGCATTTGATGTTTCCAGTAGAAAAAAAAAAAAAAAAAAGCAGGCCTAACTGTAGCCTGAAATGAAATAGAGCAAATGTTCACTTAATTCTTCCAGATTCACCTTCTGTGGACAAGTGATGGCCTTTATCTTGAAAGTAGTGAATCAAATCTAGAAGTGAAGGTTTCAGTGTTGTTATTGAATGGACAACCAGCCTTTGGGGAAACATTTCACTTGGAAGTCTTCCTGCCAGTTGCACCTCGCCACTGAAGTTCAGCAAGGGGTCAGCCTCCTACACTGGTGTCCACGGGGGACATACTGTCACCACCTGCCCTCAGGATCCACCATGACTTAATACAAATCAATGAGAAAAACACACTCCTCCTCTTCCCCTATCTGCTGCTATTTTTGCAAGGGCACCAGTTAAAGAAATACCAACAAGGGAACAAGTGTTTTTTTCCCCTAAATCAGATTGATGATGGGTGGGGCCAGACCTTTCTTCAGCACTGACACAGCGCTGTGGAGATAGTTGAAGGTTCAGTTGAATGTTGCCAGTTTGTTATTCTCTCTACTCTTTGTCTAAATTAGCATTTTCTGGCTTCAGTACCATACAAGAAGAAAAGTGAGCAATAACCCCAAACTAAGCTTCAAAATGTTTCTTCAGACACCTACGAGTGATGTCAAATTTTCTGCAAACTGTGATTTTAGTTCTAATCAAGTGGACGTACCAAGACTCAGCACAATGTAGACCATAAAGGCCCTTAGCCATAGTCCATTTTGTTAATCCGAATCAGAGTGATACTTTTGGTTTGTTTTTTCTATTTAGTCTGGTTCGGTTTCACAGTGCACAAATTAAAGCGGACCGAATGAAAACAAATAATTAGCTGAAGGTAAGAAAGAGCAAATTTATCTTTTTCGTCTTGAGAGCTGCCACTTCTATGCCGGGAATCGTGGACTTTGAAATATTGTTATAAAGACTCGGTTCGGATATACTGTGTGCAAGAATCCCTTCTCCTCCAGTTTATTTACAATGACTTTATGAACGTCACTACTTTTGTGGACTTTTTTTTAGCATATTCTGTATGTTCTCTTCGGCCCAGATGTCAAGCAGACATCGGACTTCCGCAGAAGTCCAGTTCTGTCCTCTCCCACTGATGTTAACCTGTCGTTTACCTACGTTCATCTCAACAAATGCCCACACAGGCAGCCTGCGTTTTGCTTCACTTGGAAACAACCGGTCCAAGATCGCTTGCGAGAGACGGTTGTTTTGGTCCACACCAGAGTACCATTATTACCAAAGGAACCGCACCAGAGTTTGATTAAATTGGCCTGAAGGTTGACTTGTGAAAGTGCCCCCATAAGTTAACTGTTCACAGTAGGTAGGCCTATATATGACATCCTAGACTTTCAAGTTGCAGACATAGATCTTTCATTTAGCTGCAGGAACTGAGCCAGATGAAGAAACAAAGAGAAAGAAAGACGGAAGTGGTATGGGAAGGACTGAAAAGGGGAGAAATACCAAGAGACAGAGGCCGTGTGGAGGGAGATAGAGAAGAGAGAAAACCAGCCAAGAGGAGTGAGTGAAGTCTTGTGACAGCTGTTACATGAAGTTTGGTATGAAATTGACTGTAGTCTCTGCTTTAATCTTCCATGATTCTACAGCGCAGAGTCACGGAGACAGATAGAGGAAGATTTAAGAGAGGTCATTTAGATGGCTATCTGGATGGTATCTATCCTCCTGATCACGCCCCTAATTCTTATTTTTATAACTCCATGAGTGTGTCTTTTACATGTTCCATGATAGTCTGAATGCTATTTTTTGAAAAAACAGCATAAGCAGTGCTGCAACAGTTTGGTATTTTCCTGACTTTGAAACTCTCTCAAAATGACCAACAAACAAACGACTGTTTGCAGACAGAAAAAGCAGATGTCTTACTCTATAACCACAACAAATCTGAGGACTCTGCTGCTCGCTGCAACCAAAGTGAGGCAGCGGAGGCACCAGAAACAAGTGAAGCAGCATCAATTGCAACCACACTTTACACAGCTCGCAAAAAGGCCATCACTGATAAGATCACAAGATGCATATGAAGGATATGCTGCCCATTGGCTTTGTTTCAGGAGAAGGCTTTCAGCAACTGGAGCCACCATAAAGAATTCACGGTCGCACCACAATCTCAACACTCGAAGTGCAGCACCGCAAAGATATGAAGACTTCACTGAAGGATATAAGATGTTCGTTCAGGCTTGACTTTCTGCCCTAATGTTTAATGTGGTTGAAGCAGGAACGTCAGTGAATCTGTCTGCGTTTTTTATCTGTAGATGAATATGAGTGATTCTCTTTCTTCTGCAGTACGTGTTGTCCACAGCTGCTTTATACTGTATGAAGTTTCTTCTTCAGGTCATTAAATCCCAGCAGAAATCGGAAGGCAGCAGGACACAAGTGGGGATAAATCTGCAGCCTCTGATTTGAGAAATGTCACTCAGAGCACACTGTCACATCACAAATCATGTTTTTGGGCCATAACTCAAGAATTCATATGCTAACTAGAATGGCAGTAGGAGAGCGCAGACCTCCGCCAAGGTGCCTGACTTAAAAAACAGATCACAGCTCCCAGCTGGCGGTACCGTGAGGTGGTCGGCTTGTTATTAACACAATGTGTTTCCATGTAACGTATCGGCAGATGCCTCTCCCATTCAGCAGCTTTGTCATGTCTGTATAACGTTACACTACGTTGTCTCTCATCCCATCATCTACCGCTTTTTTCTTTCTCACCGCGGATGGCCAGCAGCTCCCACACACACATCCACACACGTATCTCTCTGTTCAAAGAAAGAGGAAGAAGGCGGGGTCACGCGTCATCAGTTAAACTGCATATGTGTTATACCCTGAATGGTCCTGAATCTGGATCATGATCCGGATTGCCACCAAAATCTAATGGATTGTTCATTGTGCTACACTCCACCCCTCCAACAAATTTCATTCAAATCCATCACAAACTTTTGGAGTAATCCTGCTAACAGACAGACAGACAGACAGACAGACAGACAGACAGACAGACAGACATACAAACCAACAAACCAACGGCGGTGGAAACAAAACGCTTGGCCTTGGAAGGAGGTAATAATGACCATTTCAAACAGGATAAAATGATGAAGTGATGACATTTTGGACAGACGTGGATGTAAACTGCAACGTGACTGGTTGACGGAGACATACAACCGCAAGGTGAGAATTCTGGTTTGTATATGATATTATAATGTTAGATGATATATAGTACCTAACGGGGCTTTGAGTCTTCCTAAAGGGAACTCAACAGTCTCTCATTGTACATAAATGCTGAAATATTTCACAGCAAATCACACACACACACACACACACACACACACACACACTAACGAGGTTAGAGAGGTTAATTTGAAACAGTTGGAAGAATGTTTACTCATCTGCTTCCAACAATAACAAAAGAAAAGCATAAAACGTTACTGCCTCATAATGCAGGATCATATGTGAGATAAAGCAATCTAAAAAAGACAAAAAGCACATGGCAAATGGTAAACTCTAGTGTGTGTGTGTGTGTGTGTGTGTACTAATGAGTTGTGCATGAGCTCACATGATGAAGATGATGGTGGATTTATGATCACAGACACATGGGAGGAAGAGACACAGTTGAGATCCACACTTAATGAGTTTAATGAGGTTGGAGAGGTGTTAACGACGGAGGGTCATTGGTCTAATTTGTAACAGTTTGTAGGATGTGTACTCATCTGTTGAGCCCCCTCGCTGCTACAGCTCTGACTTGATAAGTCTGGACATAAATTTGATCCGGCGACAGATTCATTACCGTCCTTCACCTCAAGCAGAATCAAGGAGATCAAAACAAGTATGAAAGTACAAAGGAAACGTGCCTGTGGAATTTTAAGGGCGTATTCACATCTGCCTTGTTTAGTTCGGTTGAATGGAACCCTGGCGCGTTTACCTCATTGGTGCGGTTTGTGTGGGTCATATGTGTAACTTATGACCCATGTTGAACCAGGGGTTAACCCTAACTCTAACCCAGGTGTAAACATAGCAATCGCACTCAGGTGCAGCACCAAAACAAGCAAACCGAGTCCTCCTTGAAGGGGTGGTCTCGGTTCGGTAAAAGCCAGGAAGAGCGACAGAAAGCAGAACGGAGGACGTCTGTCCTGATCTAGGGGAGTGTCTCGAGTGCAGGGGGGGGGGGCAGTCTGGAGATTCAGCTGAGATGATCAGTCCTGACTCTCCTCTGTGGGACTCAGCATGGACAGTCTACAATCATGTTTTATTGTTTTCTTTTATTGAGACAAACCCAAATAAAAGGCACATAAAACATTGCGCATATGTTTACAGAATTATTCTCAATGGACATACATTTAAAAAAATGTAGGAATGTTTTACCTTTCTGCTTCGATACGCTTCGTTTGTGGTGAGAACATGATCTGCCCTCGATCCGGCCCAACTGGAGAAAGCCTTGCGCCTTTTTGGATTAAACCAGCTCCGGTAGCGAGCTGCGCTGTGCATGTCAACACCAGACAACATTACTACCAAGGAGCCTAAGCTTGCCCTCACTATTCACCTCAGTACTAAACAGGTGTAACGTCAGGCTGTGTTGAAGACCACGGGCATACCTGATGGATCTAAGGAAATATTTTCTGGCGATGAGCATGTCACAACTTAGGAGGATTCATGCACGGCTCTTCCTCTGTCCTCCGTACGTTTTGATATGCGCCTTCAGCGATTCCAGTGCATCAAAACATTGTTTTCGAGTCGCAGCCGCGCCTCATTTTCAAACTGTATCGTTTACTTTGAGTGAAAAATTTTCTACAATGTAAAAAAAGATGACCAGGGCCAAGATCAAGCCGCGTAGTTGTCCCTCCATTGTTGCGTTCTGGAAGTCTGCTCTTCTTTGTTTACTTCTGGGAGTTTTCCAGCATGGAAATTCTGATGAATTAGTGAGCAGTTTCTAAAAAATTGTAGTCGCTGCCGCGTGAACACAAACCAAACTCGAGGCAACATGCAACATTGTAAGAATTTAGACCCTGATCGGACCAGAGCAAACCAACTACAAAGTGTGAAAACACCCGTAATAGCGTTGCCTTGCCTTCTTTCTGTCGTCTCTCCTCGTTCTCCATCCCTCCATCTTCTATTGACATTATACAGTTATACAGCAGTGAGTGTCTTTTCATCCAGCCATGCTTTCATTTTTCAAAGCCCTTACAGAAACCTATGTGTGGAGAATAGTGACCGTGTGTGTTCTGGGTTTTCATAATAAGTACTGCAGGTGTATACATATGATTGGCAGGAAACACTTAGACATACACAGCAACAACCAACCATGACAAGATGGCATTTTGCAGTTATCGGTGGTTACCCCCCAAATTTAGGTTAAAAATGTGAATATATTTAAAACAACAGGATGTTGACTGCTTGAAGCAATCATCTCAATTAATAATGAAAAGATTTAAATTATAAAAAAAGAGGGTGAGTTGGGAGGAGGAGAGTGGGTTAGAGGCAAACATTGCCTCTTTTATATTCTTTCAAAGAACTGCATTACTCCAGTCACACACACACACACACACACACACTCACACACAGGATCTATTCCTTTAGCAGAGTGTAGCAGCGTGGAGGTTAGATGATTCTGCAGGGCATTCCCACACAAGAGAAAGGAGGAAAATGTGTGTGTGAGACACACCGAGAGAGAGAGAGAGAGAGAGAGAGAGAGAGAGAGAGAGAGAGAGAGAACGAGGACAGCAGAATGTCTGCAGTGCAGTTGTGTGATTTCACCTCTTCTCTCTCTCTCTCTGGATCTACATTAACTCTCTGTGTGTCTTTCTCTAAGTGGGGGGGTAAACTGGTTTCTGTCCAAAAGAAGACGTTGAATACCGGTACAAATGATTCACTGCTGGCACGTTCAAACCAAAATGATTTACATGAGTGACTTCTACAGTGATATCTACTGTTACTGAGCGTTCTACAGAGAGGTGGGTAAAATATGTTTCCATACATTTCACAGGGCTCCCTGAATGCTTTGATGAGGATGGAAATGATGTGAATAATATGCTACGTCAGTCACAAGATCTTGAAGACAGACTTCAAAAGACTTGATGATTATTGAAAACTGCAAAGACTAGACGCCTGTGACACATGATGACTGTTTCCACCGACAGTTTGTTAGTCTTAAAGGGACTGGGTGTAAGAATCAGAAATGTCTTGTTAACAGCTTCACCTGTGGCCGTTAAGTCAACGAAAGTCAGCGTCCTGTTGCTCGCGCTTGTGCTCGCTCTACATAGACATGAACGAGCTAAAAGCACAATATCACTCTATATTTCAGCAGCTTGGCAGTAATGTTAGCTGACCAGACGAAGGTCTCCATGAATCAATGCTGATCCTGTGTTTCCTGCTTCAGACTCCCGACCGCGGTCAGAAGGAACAGGCGTTCCTTCACCAGATTTCACAATGGCGGCGGCGTCACAAACTTTCTCATTTTACAGCTAAACCGTGCACTACAAGATGATTCTGAAAACATCTGAGGAGAGAAATAGGCATTACATTAACATAATATTGATTCATATTTGATCAGGGCTTCAATCTCGTCTACTTCAGCTTTAAGTCATGTAGTGTGAAATAGGCATAAATACTTTCCTTTCAATGCTTTTCAAACTTGGAACGCACCAACCACATTTAACAGTGCCTGGACATTCAAATACCCCCCTGAAATGCAAAGATTTACAAGTGGTTGCCAGCAAATTCAAAAGTTTGTATCCATTTGTGGACAAACCACAGCTTCGTAGACTCAAACCCAGACCACAAATTCTTGCTGTGCAAGAATCATTTTCAGAGAAACAGACAAAATGCCCAGACTGTGGAAGAATCTGTACTTCACACTGAGAAGAAGAACAAGAGAGTAGCCTTACACACAAGCCATTTTCACAGGGGAACTATTAATACATAGAGCAGAATGTGTTCTGGCTTAAAAATCAATGTAAAGGGCATAAAGGTTAAAAAAAAAGCAGCGAATCCTTATTCTGATTAAAAACAGAGAAACAATCAGGGTTTATTCAGCATAAAGTAGAGCTGGACAAATGTGAGGGCTGAAGCCAAGGTAACCATGGCAACCACTACGCACCCACGTAAGCATTCCATCAGCTGCCCTCCACAGTTCCACTTTGTATTCAGCAGCAGCAGACATTGTCAGGAGAGCTGTCCAGTGCTGAACCTCTGTGGTTCGGCATTAACAAGCTTTTACCGATTTCTGCCGGAGAGGAAATTAGGGAATTCCTGAATATTATCATCGTATGATTAAAAAAAGGTAGCAGTAGCCAAACTATTGCACAGCAAGAGGAAATATAGGTGTAGACTGGGGTTAGCTGACACTGGATGTAGGCATCCTAGGGCACTAGAATATGACCAAATACCAGGAAAAAGGCAATAAATCAAAAACATCATTATCATTATTCAGACCTTCTTCACCAGTGTAGCAGTGAAAAGACTAAAGCTATAGACAGACGTACAAACAAGAGGGACCAATGCTATAATGCTATAATGAAACAGATTATTCAATATTTCATACCTCAGTAATTACTGGCTTCTTTGTAAACTCGTTCAGACTAGCTGTCTGGCTTCCAGAGAAACTTGCGTTCCAGTTCTTTAACTTTATGTTGAACAGCTTTTTAAGAGGATTAGCAGAATGTGAGAGAGGTCACGTCCTGGCCTTTCCTCTAGTGATAGCCCTACGACTGTCTGCGACTAAAACTACTGTCATTAGAATGACAAATTGTCGGTAACGTATACTTCTCTAAAGATATGCACACATCAGCTTAAAGGGACTCTAAATGTAAGAATCAGAAATTGCTTGTTAACAGTGACACCTGTGGCCGTTAGGTCAACGAAAGTCAGCATCCTGTTGCTCGCGCTTGTGCTCGCTCTACATAGACAGTGACACGTCAGCTAAAACCACAATATCACTCTATATTTCAGATGCTTGGCAGTAATGTTAGCTGACCAGACCAAGGTCTCTCCATGAATCACTGTGTTGTCCTGCCTCAGCCTCCCGACGGTGGTCAGAAGGAACAGGGGAGACACCGGCGCTTTGGTCGGAGACGATAACGTTACTCCCTCCGGAGCCCCGTCACTTCAGGAAACGAGACACGGGAAAGCTCTGTTGGTCTGGAGGAGCTGCAGCAGTTATTTCTGCACAAACTTCCACTGTACATTCACTAGTCCTGGAGACCAAAGCTACGGTCTCCCCTGTGTCTTCTGGCTGCGGTCGGGAGGCTGAAGCAGGAAGAGTTGACACTGTTTTGCAAGACGGGCTTCACTAGATGTAACTTTGTGGCTTTGGTGCTGCTGTGTAGTTTGTGTTGGAACAGTGTAGCAACACACGAGCGTGCACGGGACACCGACCCGCAATGATTTATGCGAGTCAGAAGTTACAAACAGTCCCTAAAAGGATAAGGCTGGTGTTGTTCTTTATTTGATTGTCAACAAATTGTCAACCACCGAAACCAACAATCCTCTGTCTCTCAGTACTTTCTGGCTTCTCTACCCTTACTCAACGTGGTCTCATTCCTACTCGTCAGATGTTGCCGCTAGGGCAGAAGCCCCCGGCATCATTATAATGCCTTTTTGTCTCTTATCTCAACGCTGAAGGTCTGTGCATGGTGAACGTTGTGAAATGGTGGCGGTTAGGTTTAGGCAACAACACCACTTGGTTAGAGTTAGAAAAAACATCATGGTTTGGCTTAAAACCTAACCTCATGCTTGCGCAGGCGCCAGTAGTGTTTTGAATAGTGAGGTTTTAGTGAAGATGCAGGTGTTTGGGAAGTAGTGAGCACACGACTGGATAAATGAGACTTGGATTATTCTTCACCAGTTGTGTGGGAGGTTTTAAACGGATGTTTTGATGTAGTTTTGCTGTTCATTCAACAAGACTTTTCTCTGTTTTTGGATTCTTCATTCACCGTGAGGGCATGTGAGGAAAACTTCAAGAATTTGAGGTAACAAGGCATGAGTAATTGATTGACTTGAATATTAAATATGGTCTAAACTGCAATGATTTAGTATGAAGAACACACACACATACACACACAAACTGAGAAACTGACTGAGACTGAGATATAAATATCCCTGCACTCTCACACAATCACACTTCCATATTTATTGGCTGACAGAGTTTACGATACTCTTGTGATTTTAATTACGCTCATTGTCCATCTGGAGCTCAGTCTATGTGAGAAATCTGTAAATGTATTACGAGTCTACTAATTCCTAACACATCTCTACTCCACATACACAGAATGAACTTGTGTAAGTGTATCAGACAACATGCTGATGGTTTAGTTATTCTCGTACCCCTTATCAGTGGTGGGACTTAAAATGTAACATTTGTCCAAAGGGATTCAAGAGGTTCAACCTCTGGAGAGCATGATGGTGCTCAGCATTTTCTGTGGAAATCTATATAGTAGTTTAGGAGATATATTGGGTCCAAGACTGGACAAATATTGATCTGAGGGTGTCCAAAATAGAAAAGGATCATCTTCTGGTGAGTATGAACGTGCTCAGTAAATGTTCTAACAGTCTACCCATACGATTTTTAAATTCTGAAGTGGAAAGTTTGACATGGCTATTATATTTCATTAACTTATCTACTGTCCTTTTCTGACCTCTGTTTGTCAGTTTTACTCATCTGTGCTTGACATAACATTTTGGATGTGTGTCTGTGAGGGGGTAAGCTGTGAATGAATTGCCCTTCTTGGGATCAATAAAGTTGTCTGAATCTAACTCTGAATCTGAATTGTGAAGGAGACAGACACAGATGCAATATGCAAATTATCTGTCACTTTCCTAAAATAACAATCTTCTTTTTTTTTTTCTTCAGATGACATTAATTACATAACCATTAATATTTTGAGAGGAAATAAGTTAACATTTTCTATGATGGTTGTTGGGGACTCAGTTTTTACTCCTTTACAGATGTGACATTGTCATTCAGCTGTTTTTTTTCTGAATTTGAAGTGACTTGATGAAAAGCAGGGTGTAAAAGGTTAGTGTCAATAACACTGACATGATACATATCCAACAGCTTCATCTGCAATCGACAGTCCATATAGCATCATGGAGAACGATGAATTTGATGTCTGTGTTTTCATCACCGAAACTCAACTGGAAGTTTCATGTATAGTAAAAAAAAAAAGCCTCCCTGTCTCATTCTATAGCAGGCTGTGTCTGTGGCTGCAGCACTGCTCGGGGCTGTGATTGCTCTATAATCACTGTGGCTCTAAAAACATAATTACCACAGTCTTCGGTGTAATAGCGGCATATTTCAACTCCATTTGGGGGCTTTTGAAACATTTAAAATCAGTGATTTAAAGTTACAATCCAATTTAAGGGCTCACTTACCTCGCTCTCCCTCTGTGTCACCTTTATCTCTCTCTTTCTCTCTCTGTCTCTCTCTATCACCTTAAAGCTGAAGTAGGCGAGATTGGAGCAAATATGATTAAAAAAAGTAATTTTTATAAAATGGTCGCTATATTGTGACAGTAGTACATGAAACAGGTAACCTGAAAAAAGTCACGTGCCTCTGTGTCCTCTGGTGTCCTCCAGTGCTTCTAACAGCATCTGCAAGATTTCACAGACCGGAGAAAAACAAGCAGTAAGAGCTGATCTGAGGTCTGTTGTCCATCTGCTGTCTATGAGAGCCGGCTGTCAATCACTCGCAAACTGCACGGTTTAGCTGTAAAATGAGAAAGTTTGTGACGTGGAAGCCATTGTGAAGTTTGTTGAAGGAATGCCAAGTTTCGGTCACATGACCGGAGCACAGCCAATAGGAACGCTCTCTCAATGAAATGACCTGTGATTGGTCAAAGTCTCCCGTCACAGGTTAGATTGTTTAAAGCCTGAAAACAGAGCCATGAGGAGGAGCAGAAGTCTAGTTTTCTCTCAGAACACTTGAATTACAATATGCTGAAAGGTTATTATGGAATTATTGCCCAATGATGCCAAACATATACTGACTACTGCCACTTTAAGCAACACATTCTGTTGCAGCTGTGGCTCAGGAAGTAGAGCAGTCATCGACTAAACGGAAGGTCGGCGGTTCGGTCCCTGGTCCCTGCAGTCTACATGTCCAAGTGTCCTTGGGCAAGATACCCATGGTGTGAGTGTGAATGTTTGCTAAGACAAGAGAAGCGCTTTATAAATGCAGTCAGTTTACCATTTACCATACTCACTCCCAACTCGCCAATTACCGCCGCTTGTTCAGTGGCCCTATACGCTTCGAACTCTGACGCTCTACGTACCCCTCTGGCTTCAGTTTTGGATGTGTCAGGGACGACGTGTTAGTTTCCGCTCGTTACATGCGCTGTGTCTTTTCAAAATAAACTTCCAGCGGAGGTTTACTTAGTTTTTAGGTTTGCTTATGCAACAAAACTATTTAGTTCACACTTGGTTAGGTTTAGGAAAGATTGTGGTTTGAGTTGAAATAAGTATGTTTGTTACATAAAATAACTACACTAACTTATGCACGTGGCGCTAGTTGAGTGCGTAAGTTACATGACAAAAGTACAGTAAAATAAGTCAATGTTGACTTGGTTTCACACAGGACACGAACAGTGACCCATTTTTTATACTATGTCAGTTTCTCTGAGCATCTATTACTGACGTGGATGGGTTTACATTGGAGTTAGATGAAAGCTCGATGCATCTCACACAGACAGTAGCGCGTGGCGGTTGCGTTACAGCCACCACGCCACGCAGCCGCCACGCGCTCCTAATGTTCCCTGTGTGTCCCGGGCGAAAAGGGTGCATCAGTACGTCTGTATCAGACGCCGAGGGGCGCTGACCTGGCGTCAGTATTTGATGAGTTGGGAGTGAAAACGGGTCGACTTAACACCTCCTCTCCTGCTTTGACATGTCACATCTCTCTCTAGCCATCTCCATGCGTCCTCTCTTATCCTTAATTACCCCAGCGTCTCTTCTTCTTCCTCCCCTCAGTTTATTTTCCTCTATCTATTCCTCCGCCTGCCAGTTTGTACAATTCAAGGAAGAGTGTTTTTTTTAAGGAGTTCCAGTGCTGCTGTTCCAGTGAACATGTGATAGATTTGACTTGAGCTGCATAAGTATAGGCTCCCACAGCCTTAATCACAAGGAAAGGACTTTTAAGTGCAACTAATTTATCTTGTAAAAGAAGCTGGTGGAGGGAAGTGAGGGATAAATCTGAAATAAAAATTACAGTGCCTTCAGGGAGTCAGCTCTGAAATAACAAATCAAGAAAAAAAAAAGAAGCAGAGTTAAAGCTTGGACGGCCAAATTTTGGTTAAAGGGCTGATGTTGTGAATCTTAGAAATAAACATCTCAGCTTTAAAAATGTTTTGCTGTTACTTGTCCTCTACCCTATTTATGCTCAGAGGAAGAATTTTAAAATATTGATTATATTATTGTACAGTATTTAGCTTTTTAAAGGTCCAATATGTAACATATTTACTGTAATAAATCATAAAATGACCATGATATGTCATCAGAGATTAAGGAAACATGATGAACTGGCTTCTCTGACAACAATGTTACAGCCAGTAGGTTCTCCTTTGACATTTCCATTCCGGTCCACAATGTCTGTTTTTGTTTTGACCGGTGTGATCCCGTTCACTGCTCATCTCGACACTCCGTTGCCATATATGAAACAAATTGGAACGCGAACACAACCTTCTGCAGCCGTGAAAGCAAGCTAACGGACTGGATCAACAGAGATTACGTTACCATTAGATTCTACCCCACCTGAAAAGCCTCAGCACATCTCTCTGCGGTCCGTGTGCAGCTGGTTATCAAGGCAGCGAGTGTTTGAGACACTCGGCCAATGAAGTGACTGCTGGTGGCCAGAGGCTAACACGCTTGTGTCTAGAAGGTACCCCTCAAATTGTGAAATTTTGCGTTAACTGCTATCAGTCACATCGGAGGAGCGGACGGACCACGGCTCCAATGATTTGAATTGGGTTTAGAAATTAGTGAGGTCCAGAAGTTTGTCTTTTAATGGATAATATCAAGCGGGGGCTCTGGGCGTCCTCCCCCAGGACATTTTGAGCGTCTAACACTTCATTTCCTGCATCCTGGTGAATGTTTATGCACCAATTTATGGTGGAAATGTCCTTATTGTATGTAAAGGAAAACACAAAATTCAGGCGACAGTATAGTTATAATGCAGTAAGGCTCTCGGGCATTCTGAGTATTGTTTTCAAATGTGTATTCTCTTATAGATAAGCTTTTGTCATTTAATGTGATGATTTACTCTTCCCTCTTCCTTTGTGCCTCTTGTTTGGGAAAGTAACCTCTTTAAATGTGCACGTGGCACCTATTCACATCAATAGCCTACATCAATTTGTTTAGTTAATCTTTAAAGCGCTGGACTTTAATAGCTTGTGTGTGTTTCAGCAAGATTTTCTGCTCACGTTCAAAACTTTCTGCACATTCAAAACATTTCTGTGTTCTTTGATGAATCAAGAATAAAGTTGTAATATTTCGAGAAAAAAATGTGTAATATTACGAGAGTAAAGTCTCAATTTAATGAGAATAAAGTCACAATATTTCAAGAACAAATCAACCTGCCCTATAGTCTGCTGTGCATGACGTTATTACTCTGCTGATACAGTAGTATGCAGACCGTCTCAGAACCCTGTTTGGGGCTCTGGTCTGTGGATGTGCGCTGCTGATTGATAGCTGTCAGTTTCAAGCGGTTTCACGTCATTCAGATGCAGAGAGACAGTGGGCTTTTTCAGAAATATTTACCGAGGTCTGGACCTCCTTTAACAGTTACTTTGCCTTCTTACTGCAGATTCCAAAATCCAATGGCCTCATTAGAACTACTGAAACCCATGTGAAGTACATATGAATACAAACATGCAGATTTTAAAATATGTCATCGGCGCCACAAAAAATCCTCATAGTAATAGTTTGCAATACAGTTTTTCTCAGTTGTTTTATACACTAACACTGGCACTTGATACACAATGATCATGACCTTTAACTCATGTACCAACCCCCCTGAACCAATGCTGCTGAAATACAAGCACATTTACTGCTTTACACACATATTGCAGCTCTAAACCCACACAATTGTCTACATTTGGCCCAGTCTTCATGAATAAAATCCCTCATGGTCTCATGGAACACGCTGACATTCAAAATGCTAAACCTAAACTCCCTACTGTCCACTCTGACTCCTCACATGCATTTCAGCCTCTTTTACTCTCCACACGCTCTGTTTGCCTGCATTCAACCAAAGCCTGCTTGAACGTGGTTGCTCAATACCACTCCGACTACAAGCGGAAACCAGAACGCTTCCAATACCAAGTGAACTCTTGTGTTTTGGAGCATTGGGTACCGACATAGGAGAGATGCATAGCAAGAGGAGTGAGAGGAGGAGGATGAGGAGGAGGAGGAGGACAAAGGGCAAGACCAAGGATCCAATGGTCCAATAATGAGGGAGAGTACAACCAAACTTGAGCAGGTTCACGGCAGGTAAAGTAAAGAAATCTACTCTCATTACAGTATTGTTGTACTGAATATCAAAACAGTTGGCTACTCAACGATTACTGCACTACAGTATTGCAAGTATTGAGGTGCTGTAGCCAGACTGAAACACAGACGGGATGTAACCTCATATGTTTATTACTGTATAATGTATCTATTGACCAGGTATGCTAAACCATAAGCACATGGTCTGCTTTACACTTTACACAAGTTTGAAATTCTAAAACACACTACACATTACACTTTAGACAGATTATTGAAAACTAAAAGCCTGTATGTTATTTGCTAAACAGCTGACATTGGGTGAAGGCGGGGTACACCGTGAACAGGTCTCCAGACTATCACAGGGCTGACATATACAACCTGCATGTCTTTGGACTGTGGGAGGAAACCTGAGCACCCGGAGAAACCCCACGCTAACACGGGGAGAACACATGCACACTCCACACAAAAGGGCCCCAAGCCGGGTTTGAACCTGCGACCCTCTTGCTGTGAGGCGACAATGCTAACCACTCTCAATAGTCATATACTCACAGCAGTATCAGACACAATCACTGTAACTGAAGACGACCACAGCAAACAGTTCAATGACCCTTCTACTTCTATTTCATTTCCAGCCCAGAGCTTGAACCATAGAAACAGAAATCTCTGCAGTCAGATGTAGTCGTACAGATGGGGCAGTGATATTATAAATAGCTTTTAGAATTGTAATGGATGAGTCCATTACACTTCATTATGGCCTTTGATGAAGTTGTGGCGTGTATGACTATGTCAGCCTTCTTTCAAATGCGTCCCCAACTCTGGCGGTGTGAAACAGACTCGAGAGCGTTCACGCGCGCAACATCACTCTCTATAGCGACTGCAACAGGGTGCGCTGCGCTGGCTCTCTGTATACTCATCTCATGCGCACAAATTAATTAATGAGTGGAACATGATAAACGTCTTCGCCCAATGTCAGCTGGGATCGGCTCCAGCCCCTCCGCGACCCCTAACGGGATAAGCGGTTGCAGATGATGGATGGATGATGGATGGATGATGGAGATATGTGTCGGGACCCAGGACACGTCGGGGGAGAGGGGGGGAGGGGTTATGCGGCGATTTTCGAATTGCAATTCCCCATTTCTTAGCCTAGCTTTTTAGCCTTAGCTAGCGAGCTTCGTAGCTTCAAGCTAGGTGGGTGTGTTTCAAAAACCATTGGTCCAACCACCTCAGCTCCATCCACGCTTCACCTTTTTGCCCATTTTTGTAATAGCTGGAGACGTCACAGCCAAGTCGGGAGCCGCCTACTTTGAGCTTCATTTTTGCTCTTCAGAAACCTACGGGTGATGTCATGGAGACTACGTCCTCATTTTATATACAGTCCACAGAGCAGGGCCGGCGCACTACTACACTTTACATCATCAGTCACTCTCACTGGTTGACAAATGCTCAAAGGAGTCCATAAAAGACACCAGACATGATGTTGGGTTAATGATGGAGGACATGCTTTTGAATTCTTAATGTGGCTCTGAGTGTAATTTCTCTCTGCAGAGACCCACAGCAGCTGACGCTCCGAGGCTGTTCATCTTGTCCCGAGACGTTAATTCACTCAGGAAATGCTCGTAGATACAGAGACGCGTGCATACCTAACCTGCTCACGGCCATGTATAAGATTTACTGCACATGCATTCGTTGTTGAAACTTCATGTTACAGTCTATGACTCACACAGAGAGAATTACATTTCTCTGAATTGTCATAAATGTATTACAGTAAGGACAGTGACTAATACAAGGGTTGGACTTTTTATGGATAGTTATATGGATATTTGTTATGTATTTTCCCTTTCGATATAAAATGGATTGTATCAACAGCTGCATTGTTTAATTCTGGGTAAAATGTACTCTTAAAGGGATCAAACCTGGTGTAGAAGGACTGAATACCCAACCTCATTCCCAATTGGCCACATATGGACGCTTGGTCAGGATCCCTTGGCGTCACTCAGGTTTAGGCAACAAAACTACTTGGTTAGGTTTAGGAAAATATTGTGGTTTGGGTTAAAATAAGTATTTATTACATAGTCTAGTTACATAGACTATGTAAATTGACGTGACATAAGTTTAGTACCTTACATAATGCTTTTAGGTAACTTAAAGGTCCCATATCGTGCTCATTTTCATGTTCATACTTGTATTTTGTGTTTCTACTAGAACATGTTTACATGCTGTAATGTTAAAAAAAACAACTTTATTTCCCTCATACTGTCTGCCTGAATATACCTGTATTTATCCTCTGTCTGAAACGCTCCTTTTTAGCACATTTAAATGGAATTGTAATGAAATTGCTTTGCTAGGCAACAGTTTGGGTCCATGTTTACTTCCTGTCAGCTGATGTTATTTACATACACTGCTATCGGAAATAAACTGCTACACATTTAGAAATGTTTAAGTTTAAAACCGTGTAATGGTCTAATTATCGTATATTTGTGACATCTCAAATGGACAGAAATCCTAACGGCTTGTTTCAAACGTGCAATTTCTGAATACGAGCTGTGTATATTTCTCCATATATTGAGCGTTTTAATAGTTTAACAGTATTTAGAAAGCACTTAAACCTGCTTTATAATATAAAAGACATGACAATCTCACTTTTTACAATATTGGACCTTTAAAATAAGACAAATTAAGTCAATAGTAAGGTATCATATCATGACGTGTTGACTTTTACTAGGCCCTTCTCTCCACTGTTTTCAGTTCAAACTTGATAAAAGCTTACCAATGTATGACACTGTTTTGAATTTAAAACTATTGCTGTTGTATTTCCCTCTCTGTCTTTTGACGTTTCAGTGAAAGTCAAAAGAAAAAAGTACTTTCTAATAATGCTGAGCTGGACCTTTTTTTTTTACTTGGAAATATTTTGTAGAGTTTACCCTTTGTGTGTGTGTGTGTGTGTAGGAATTTGCTCAAGATGAATCATTTCCTGTGTGCAAACACACCAAGCGTTGATCCAGATGAAACTCAAGAATGAACCGCGGACAACTCGGACCGCTTCAAGCCAAAACAAAACAAAATGAGTTTAATTGGACCACAGTAGTGCTCACAGCTAAGTGAAGACATCCCTTAATGAGACCAAATTAAAAAAACACATTTGAATAAAAATGAGGAGGAAACAAAAGGAAAAACATTTTACAACCCATTGCTTATGGCTGTGAGGGGGCACAGGCAGAGTCTGATGCTGAAAATCTTTCTCGAGTCAGAGTCTGGAGCAGAAAAGTTTAACATTCCTGTCAGAGCAGGGCTGGGAAATGACTTCATTTTTTTTTTTCATTTCACCTGCTAACAAATGGCTTAACCTTTTCCACTCCACCCCTCTTCACCACAGATCTGTTTTCGTCTGTTTTAGGGGGGTACAGGGGGTGTTTAGGGGGCAGATAGACAGCAGAGATAGCAGGTCAACAGTAGATGTCACATAGAAGTGGTGCTCATCATCTGAAAGCTGAGAGCCTGAAGATTAATTTGAGATGCAGCTCAGCACACATTTTATCCATAAATCTGTATAAACATTAATTCTTTCATTCATTTAAATTAATTGTGAAAGTGTATAAGAGCTCAGAACATTATGATACAAGTATATGATGGGCATTCCCATGCTGACTTATGTCTCATAAGTTGTTGCAGTAAATTTGGGGTTGATATCATTTGTTACACACATTTGGTGTTAAATTTAACCATTTTTTACCACTTGAGAATTGATAAAAATGATCAAAAACCTCCAAAATACCACATGAAGACACCAAGACCTTGAGGAACACCATAAAAAAGCCATGCTGTGATTCTGTATCACAAACTTTTGACATTTTTCGGCAAAACGATGGCGAGCACTTCTGTTGTGTAAACTGCTCAGAAACCCCCTTATTGTCAATATACCTATCCATCCTGTGAATGCTCTAGGTCTGTAGTTTTCTGGCTGTAAAGTTTCATGAGGCTGTGATTATCCTAGAGGTCACCACAGGTCATTTTATACAGTGAGGTCAAATTTAAAAAAAATGGTCTCACACCAATTAAATGGCCACTATGGACACTAACGTCATCACACATGAATACGATTGGAATCATTGGATCCATATGAGTCTCAGCTTTACAGTGATACCTCTCTCTCATCTGCAACCGCTTATCCTGTTAGGGGTCGCGGGGGGGCTGGAGCCGATCCCAGCCGACATTGGGCGAAGGCGGGGTACACCCTGGACAGGTCGCCAGTCCATCACAGAGCTGACACATAGAGACAGACAACCATTCACACTCACATTCACACCTACGGGCAATTTAGAGTCAACAATGAACCTAACCTGCATGTCTTTGGACTGTGGGAGGAAACCGGAGTACCCGGAGAAAACCCACGCTAACACGGGGAGAACATGCAAACTCCACACAGAAGGGCCCCAAGCCGGATTGCTAACCACTGCACCACCGTGCAGCCCCTTACAGTGATACCTAATGTATGTAATTCCAAGACCGTTTAGGGACCCCAGTATGCAGAAACAATCTTTAGAATAGGTGAAAATAACACATTTATACTGCATGCAAACAACTGCATTGTGTTTGCCCCAAATTACATGTGATCATCAAAGAGTGGGGATGTCTGTAAAGGGGAGACTTGTGGGTACCCATAGAACCCATTTTCATTCACATATCTTGAGGTCAGAGGTCAAAGGACCCCTTTGAATATCGCCATGCCAGTTTTCCCTCACCAAAATGTTGCCTAAATTCTGAGTGTTATATAGCCTCCATCCTGAATTGCTGGCATGACATGATTGGTACCAATGGATTCCTTAGGGTCTTATGATACCAAGTACCTTCACTTTAGCCTGCTACAGCCTCTGAAAGACAGTAAAGTTGGCCGAGGGTGCCCTCAAGGACTGGAAGAGGTTAAAGCAGGAAGTCAGAGACCAGAAAATATGTTTGATTTCCTAATTGATCAATCATTCAGGGGCAAATTCACAAAGAATGGATTGCGGCCGCTGATATCACCATGAATTGCGAATTATTTGCAAACCGCTGCCCTGTCTCAAGTTCTGATTCTTACAAGATATTGTGCCAATGATATTACAGTGCAAACACGCCAACTAACTTTTGCAGCTTAGTGCAATTTGCTCTTATTTTGCATCTGATTACAATTATCCATGTGGCAAAGTATAAATGAGGCTATTGAAGCCAATGGTTGTGAAGGGTGAGAGTCTGAGACAGAGGTCTTAGGGACAGGCCAGAGAGAGGAAAGAGGAAAATGTAAGCTTGGGATTTGGGAAAGGAGGGCGAGGGATATAAAAATAATTTGTTGATTTAAATACCCCAATAATTCTTTTTCATTCATTTTTTTCTCATGATTTTTTAAAAAATGTCAATGTAGGGGAGCTTTATTCATTTATTTTTCATGACACTGTCATTGCTTCCTGCTACTGCATCCCAAAATAAATGAGTTTAAACGGACACCCCTAAAAGTGCTTCAATTACTACCAACTCTGTGGAGATGCTAATAATTTCACTGTAACTGTGTGTGTGACTATCATCAGCGGTGATCAATGTGAATTGGACTGTTTTTGCAATGAGGCTCACTGAGGCAGACTTTGTGTCAAATGTCTGCATATAACTTACCTAAAATATGCACAAATAGTACAGGAGCAGAGATCTCACTGCTGTGTGCTGCAGGTGCTGCTTTCAGTTGTTAATTCTGATCCGCTAGGTTTTGCTCTTTTTGATGGATTCATAAAAAAATCTGGAAAATTGCTTTTGCGTTGCCATTTTCTTGTGCTATTGCGCTCCTGTTTGCAACAAGTGTGTGGTCACGTTGTGAGACAAAAATGTAATTTACAACCAAATTAAAAATTTTGATCCACTTTAACTACTTAATTAAATTAAAATGTTAGATTATTTGTATATATTAAAATATGAACATAATCAAAAACAAATTTAAGTTTTTCATTTATTTAATTTTTTAAATTTATAGCTGTGAACGTGCAGGTCCTCTACCATCTGCCATGGAGTGCTGCAGCACCCTCTGAACCCTACTTCCCACGGCCTTGGTCCACGCTGGGAGCCAACATAGACACCACGCTGCTGGAGGCCCAGGCTGGGCCCACTGGAGGGAGGGGAAGCACGGGAGAACCAGACTGTCAGACCCTGCTGCACTAAAATCAGAGGTTTTCTAAAGGGAATCTGGTGCCAAAATCAACACAGAATAAAGTTCCTCGTAGTTTTAAAGTGGTTTTATGTGGATTAATCATTGAAAATGAAGTTGGATTAACATTGAACTAATACCAAGGACATTTCATCACAAGGCCATGTTGTCATGACAACAGCATGTGTCCAAATGTTTTTTTTTTAAGATACATGACACATGGTTCAGTTATCAGCCAGTAGAGAGACACAGAGAGAGAGAGAGACAGATAGAGACACAGAAACAGAGAGAGAGGGGCAGGAAGGAGAGAGAGAGAGATAGAGAGACAGAAAAAGAGATAGAGAGAGGCAGGAGAGAGAGAGAGAGACAGA